>JAEUBB010000066.1:60706-129122 GCA_018257885.1 Parmelia sp. 050094
CAATTTCTCCCGTCTCCCATGTAATTTCTCGGCCATCTGATCAATTAAAGCCAGCGTTGCTGGTATGTAATGTAGCGTGCAATAAGTGAAGCTACGCCCGTAGCAGTTACTGTGCTTGACTCGCTTCGATTAAGGAAACAAGCTGCTGCACGTTCCTGATTGCCAGTGCCGCCAACTATCTGGTTCACCGCTGCAGGCCATGTGTGAGTAGCAAAACTAGAGAGAGTCAATATCGTTCACCAAATTGGTCGCCATACACCCTTCGCTTTTCGACCCAATTGAATGTCGTGCTCTATCAGTGCATCATGCATTTGATGGGCTACATGATAATAAAATCGAAACATTGAGAAAAACGGGCGTGCAGTCGACAGCCAGTGACATAATACGAGGTATCGCAAAATATCATGGGGGATCCTTCTGAATCAAAGCACTATCCCAATTCGCCGAGACAGATAAGATCAAAAAAAAAACCGAGTTGTCTCTGGCGTTCTTCTCAGCCTGATTGTACACTATCTCCCACTTTCTAGCTTGGAAAGGATTGTGTTTGTACTTTGCAGAAAGTGATGAAACGAAGGATCCTACAGTAAAAATGACACCAATAATAGCAAAGACTCCTCCAAAAATGTTCCAAGCAATAGCCATAAAGTGTCTGATCGAAGTGAAAGTAAGGTAAGATATTCATGTGTCTGAGGTGAGGATTCCGAGATTTCAAAGTTAGCGGCAAGAGCGGCTCGTTAATACCACAGAAGTCACAGCCGACATTATCACCATGAATCTTCTGAGAGACGCGCACAGCAGAATGGACCCTGACTTTAGCAAAGCTAGCTTTTTAATTACCACAAGCTGGTCTTGGAGCCCTTTGGCACGACCTTCAGCTCCCGAGGTCCTCAACTCCGCATTTCTCTTCTCCGATATCAAACTTCCGAAGACTTCGATTTGACGTTCGGTTGTCAACTTCGCACATAAGCCTTTTGGTCTCAAACGGCAGTTTCGAAGGGGCCATGGCGCATTGTACTGGGCTCACTAACTGAGTAATGCGATTGTAATTTACATAGCTGACGTAGCTGCTGGGTCAACTTCAATGATATGGTCGCAGTGTGCTCAACCGCATAGCCTCATCTTGAGTGGTGGCGCGAGGATGCGAGCTTATCTGAAAGTAAAAGATTGTTTTGGAAATTCGATTCTTCTCCGCAATGACTTCTATCTTAGCCTGACAAGCGTCTACAACATCACCCCAGAAATGACCTATTTCGGATTCATGGTCATCGATGTGTGTTTGCAGTACTGTGATCTCCTTCTCTTTGGCTGCTATTGCTTCCGCCTTCTCTTTCTCCACTGTAGCAAGTTGCTTGCGAAGATCGTCAGCCTCTCTTCCGCAAGTAAACGTAAACATTTGTGCCGCTCGGAGTTCTTCGATCCTCGATTTAGCTGTCAACAAAGCCATTCCTTGCGTAGTCTACGCTTCTTGGAACCGGCTCTCCGCTGCTGCTGCTGCTGCCGCCTGCTTAGCTGTCTCCCTTTGAGCCTCCAACTCATTTCTCACTTGCTGCAAATCGTTTTCGTGTTCTTCGACAGCCAGGGTATTCTCATCAGATATCTGGGCATTTTCCAAGTGACGTGATATGCCAGAAAGAGGATCTGATACACAATGAGCATTGCTGAAGCGAGGTTTGCGGGGATTATAATGACAGTTTCACCTTCGACTGGGGCCGATCTAGCGTCAGGGTCCCACTATGATGACCGAGATAGGGTTCTGACGGCGATCGAGAGCATTGCGGTTGCTCACAAAGCCACACAACATTTCCTAAAGACAAGAAACTATATATATACCTGTGGCGGCCAAATGCTCGAGCCAAAACCCATCGATTTGGAAGGGATCGACCTGACTCGTTTATCCAGACGAGGAGCTGGCGATAGATAACGTCTTTAAAATTCGACATAAACTGGTCGGCTATGGCTTGCAAGGTAGATAGAGTCAATCCACGCCCAGCCAGTTCAACAAGCTTCTTCATGGCCAAGAGGCACTCTTCATCTTCTCGAGATCCTCGACACGTAACATGATCAGCGCAACCGTTGCACTGATTTCTTGAAGCTCAGCCTCAGTGAAAACCATGCTGCAAAAGGCATCATTAGGATCCATAGTACATCCAGGATTTTAAGAGCGGGTAGTCTCGCACAATGTGTGTGCTGAAGCAGCGAAACGACATCTTCTAAGGTGAATAACGCGTACGCATGGCTTTCTAGGCTGCAAGTGTGGATGGAATATTGACTGGATTTGATAACATCATCTCCATCATCTTCTCCTCAATGACCGTCCCTGTTGTCAAGGTCCAATGGAGGTTTGAAATGATCGGTAGTCAACTTCGCGTGGTAAACTCGATTCTTCTCCGCAATGACCTCCATTTGAGCCCGACGAGAGCTTTTGATAGTGACTCGGAAGTGAAGTATAGCCTTTGTGCGTCAGACCGTACATTGACCGAGCGGGACCTTGTGCGAGACTTCCAAGCATGCGAATCATTTGTCGCACAAAACCTGAGGGCCCAATTTGTCACTCAAGACCCAGAGCATATCGCGGAGGTGTCTAGCCAGCTTTTGAAAATCTGTGTCATGTTCATTTCCATAAAGTTCCTTTCCTTCATCCATGAGTAGTGAAGACGCATTTTCTGCAGTACAGCAGGCAGATAGGAATGCAAGCTGCGAGTTCTCCGTATTGATCGAGGTGATAGACTCGACAGTGAGTATCATGTTCCGGATGTTCTCATCGCGAAAATCTTTTCTCTTTACCCGTCTGCTAGTGATCAAGAATCAAGATCGACTGTGGGTCGAGCTGGAAATTTTCTGCGGCTGAAAGGAAGCCTCGCTGCTCGTTTGAACGGTGTCGTAGAGGGCCTCGTCAGAGAGAGATGCGTAGTTTTCGAGGGCTGAGATCAGCACTGCGTCGTCTGGTGATGGGGAACGGCGCCGAGATTGAGACGACGAGGAGGGGGTGCTATCACTCCCGGTCGAGAGTGCAGGGGTACTGGGACCAGCTTCCTTTCTTTCTCTTGCTTGTTCTTCCGGATTGCGTTCGCTTCGAGGGTGATCTCTCCTCTACACGTATATTCGTATCAGTATAACATTTCATCAAAGAAAGATGATTGCACATGCCGTTCAAACGCCGCGCCAGCTATAGTTTACAAGACTGTGTCAATGATAGAGCCCCAGAAATTGGTCGACCACCACGATTCAGAACGAGAACCCCTCGGCCTCACCCCACTAATCTATATATATATGTAGAGCTCTATTGTTATTTGGGCGGGAGTTGAAGATAGAAGCGGATGGATGATGGCTTAATAAAGGTGGGCAGTGTGATGTTGAGACAACGAGTCCCCAATGAGTGACGTGTTCCCTCCACTAACAGAAGCCTCGTTGATCAAGTCTTAAGCAAGAAGATAGAGTAATGATACTTTACTTGCCACTATGCACAGGATATGGGCAGTAAAGAATGTTTGTTACTCTTTATAGAGAGTAGATGTAAGAGGGAAGAAGAAGAAAGTAAATTACTGAGGGGGCTTAAATAGTAGAAGATCCTCATGACAGATTCACATGTCATGTGTTGATCTCCGAATGAATGAAGGAGAAGACTTGGTGAATGTCAACCAAAACAATGCCATTACCTAACAATTCACTCAAATTAGTGTTGTGGGAATTCACCCAACATCATACCAACGCCTGGGCCGTTCAGTGAAAATGACTCTTCTAATTAATTGTCTACGACAGCTAGAGATCATTGGCGAACAGTGCATTTTACGCCGCAGAAACAAGCCCATGAGAACAGGATGCAAGCGGATCTGATATGATTTATTGAAGTCAGCTTGAGGCAAGTTACGATTTGAGTAGCTTTATTTCTTTTGTATAACTTAGTGTACCTAGCGAGGCAACGACGCTCAATCATTCATTCGATCGGCGAGCCTATAGCAAATCTCTAATCTGTACAATCCGATGAAATGCTCATATTAAGTCAAGCAGTCAAAATCCGGCAAAATATCGAAGACCAAGAACAGCCTAATGCTATTCACAGTACTGTCCTCCTCCTCATTATCCATCGATGTCTCTCCCACAGAACTTCGGCTGCAAGCAGTCTAGAAGAATTTCACTGCAAGCGCAATGTTCTCACCAATTGTCGCCAGGGTCTCTTCTCGATCAGACTAAGGATCGAAGGACGCATTCTCTTCCGAAGACCCGTCGTTGCCTGTCAAGGAGACGTCTCGCACCAACGATTCTGCAGATTGAGAGGAGGAATCGTTGGTATCTGATAAAAGAAATCGCACCATCGGAGTCTCCCCTTAGATTCTTGGTTAACGCGTCATCTTCGTTTTCATGTTCATTTCTTCGATTCGTAGAAGCATCTGGCGACACTTCTCCCCTTAGCCAAAGTTAGTTCAAGACCGTCAATAAAAAGGAGTTACCGTACCGACGTAAATTGGCACCACGTATGCTTTGCAGAACTGTATCAAAAACCAGACTCCAGATATGGGCTGAATAATAATGCTCGGAAAGATCAATGTGTTTTAAATGACCTTGACGAGCAAGCTGTATGAATTTGGTCAAACATAGAGAAAGCCATTCTCTATGGGAGAGATCTTCCTCTGACAATCGAGACGAGTCAGCCAGCAGTTGAGCGCGACGGGTATCAAAAAGTTGACTGCCCTGTGTGTTGAATTGGTTGATCATCTCAAGTAAATGTTTCGGCAGCTCGGGAAGGTCCCTGATAACTTCCTCGGAGATTGCTGTAAAATCCTCTTTGAACCATTCCCGTATCAGATTTCCGAAAGAATGAGGTTCTACCCGAATAAAATGAGCATAGTCTCCCATTGGAAGAATAGCCGTCGGTGATTGAACAGAAGTAGGCTGGTTGGTGTACACGCCCTTATTCAGCACGTATTCTCTACATGCGATATGGAATCGGAAGCAGCCAGTTGCTCCTCTTCCGCGCAGATTCGATTCGCCATCGATCGGCGACGCGCGAGTTACTGCCAAGTTTGCTGTTTGGCGATACAAATCATCGACTAGTATCAAGTTCGACTCATTCTCAATCCTTTATGCAATGTTCGCCTGCTCTCATCGGGCTATTGAAATCAGGGCAACAGGGAAGGGCGCACGTGAGTTGTTGAGTGTCAAAGGGTCGATGAGCCTCTAAAGACGTTGCTTCGTGCGGAAGAATGACGGCGCCATCTAGAAAAGCTTTAATACTTGTTACACGGACGCTGCTAGGTGCGGGGTGAATACCCTTGAGACGTTTCGAGACAACATTGATAACCCAGGCGGTCTGCTGATTGACAACGCGTTTGTTGAGACGGCGACAATATATATAATTTATATGTAAAATCTAGTTGTGTTTGTGCTAGCTTTGAAGCTGCTGGAGAGAAGACATGTTGTGACTCAAGATTCTGATGGCATTCAAGAAAGCAAAAAGTGATGTCGTGACGGGCGCAACCTGTCGAAATTGAAGCCCGGCGTTACGAAGGAGGAAAGATAGTATAGAATTAGTAGACTGAGTACCATTGGCAAGGTATATAGATGGATGATGTTTGATCCTGTTCGCAGAGAATATGTGTAAGGAAAATGGGAAAGAAGAAGGAAGCTGGTGGTCTCTGGGGTTTAAATAGTCGAGAATGCTAACGAGAGATTCACTATTAATGTGTGAATCTCCGAGGAGTGATGAAGAAGATTACTTTATGTGTTAATGGTCAAATGAATACTATGGAAAGTGATACTACTAATGCTTCACCTCAGCCTGTGTCATGATCAAGAAGAAAAGTGAATGCTAGCTTGATACTTTGTAGACCATATCTCAGCTTGAAGGTCCCGGTATGGCATTTCGTTAAACATGAGTAAGAATTAATGGAAGCAGCGATGACATGATACTATTTTGGCGCTTCAAAACATGAACGTTCAAACAATAGCTGATCTCTTGCCGGGTATGTCGTATCGCGGTGCAGATGCTTCTTCCCTTCATCAACAGTCACACCAGACTCTCCCAAGATGAATAGATCAAGAATCGGAGGCGATCTGTCAGCATGAATTCTGCCCTGTCATCCTCGTATACCGCCGGCACTACGTGTTCCGCCAGTACACTGAACAGCTCATCGATATCCAGGATATCACCCTTGACATCCAGACCTTCCTCGACACGAGTCGATCTCTCCCTGGACTGATCATTGTAAGCAAAAGCTGTAAACGATGGCGTCAGATTTACCTCTTTCTCAGCCTTCGCTGCTTCCAAAGAACTTAAGGATTCCAGTAGACTCCTCAAGCTTTCTTTCTCTTTGCTCGTCTGCCACTGATCAAGGACAGAGATCGATTGTGGGTCGAGCTGAAAGTTTTCCGCGGCGGAAAGAAAGCCTCGCTGCTCGTAGTGCACACGAGAGGCGAAAGAGGCCATGGTATACTCTACAACTGTTGTAGAGTTGGTATGGGAATTTGTGTCATTTAAGAATTCAATGCACTGCTCATTGCACTCTAGATGCATCCAGAGCACATTTTTCTTCCCCAGACCACGCAGACTTTCTTTGCCTGATGGCGATGCCCGCACAACTGCAAGCTTGGCCACTGGCTGAAATGGGATCACATCAAGTGCCAGATTCTTCTGCGGCTCAATGCTCACCCGGTATGTGTTCGGTTGAAAGCGTTTATTGTAATGGCGACAATGCGGCCATGCGCAAATTGTTCCCAGGGTCCCTCCGGCGGTCATTGTGGTAGCAGATGGGAGCTTTTGGATGATCTCTACTGAGTCCTCTGGCAAGATGTCAGTGTTTGAACCATCGACAGGGAGCAGCGCTTACTCTCAAGTCTCTGCACAACCGCTCTACTTATGGACGAGGCGCTGCTGTTGAGGTCATTGCTCTTGGTGCCCAGTGGAGGTTGAGACTGCGAGATTGTGCCTGGATTTATCTCCTAGCACGCGTTAGAGTGTCTGAGAATTGTTCAAACATCAGAGAAGCTTCAGCATACAGAGGACGAAAGCATAGTCATTGGTTCGTCTAACCATCTCTCCATAGCAAAATTCATCGTGATCAATCGCATGAAGTGTTGACAGCGAAGGCCTCGAGGTTTTAGAAACTTCTTGTTATGCAAGCTTAAGCTCCGCGCCGCTAGGGTAATTTCGACGCGTTGCGCGAGACACGTGTGTTGAGATCAAGTATAGGCATCCAGAATTTGATTGGGAGAAGCTTGAATAACTTCTTATGGTGGACAGATAATGACGAAGCAGGATGAAAGAAATGGTTGTGGTCATATATGAGAGCAAAAAAGCTCAGATGCCTCATTCCAAGAACACCCTACGAAAACCTCTCTTTCGAGGTTTTCATTTTCATAAAACCAACCTGGTTATGGGAAACCACCCGCTTGCATTGGCCTTAGTGTAACAGGTCACAAGGGATAACAAGCGAGCAAATCTAAATTAAAGTCGGTAATGACAGGTTTTTTAAGACAGGACGTGGAGTCGAACCAGAGACTGTCACCTGAATGTGCGTAGACTCGAACTACCAAATGTATCCCTCTGTATGTACCATAATGACTAGTGGAATCGAACATCGGAATGGCAGAATTGAACTGCCGAGTATTGTCCTGGGCCGGCCAAAGTCCCAGGACCACAACAGCATTTTCCTAAAATGAGTATTAAAGCAAAATATTTTTGTTGCCATAACACAAAATATGACAACCGCTGATGGAACTGTACACCAGCTGACAATAGCTCTAAATGAATGAACCCTTAGCGAATTTACCTTATGTCTCTCATATGTCTCTCATATAGGGATACTTATCGTAGCTAGATCATGACAGAATGTGCGAAGTCTCGCACCATAATGAAATAGCAACGCTACATACAACTACAAGCGCAACGTTACATTGGATTGAAAGCGACTTTCAGACGCGTGAAAATGCTCTGTAATACGATGTGAAATCGTGTTGAAAAGGAGCAAGTAAAGTACAAGGCCATGATGGTGACGAAGTGTTGTTGGAGAATCGATAAGGCTGAGAGTCCACTAAGCATTTCAGTTAGCGCCGGAGATAATTCGGATGACGATATTAGAAATTGGCTTTTGCCACGCCCCTTCAGCTTTTCTCACAGCCTCATTGATGCCTTATTCTTCAGCATCAATATCCTCAACCTGATTCCCCCACTCCTCATCCTCTCCTCATCCTCTCCTCATCCTCTCCTAATTATTTCTCTCCTCATTCCTACCCTCATCATGCCTGGCGTACCACTTCCCACGATTCCGACGCATGACCTTGCCTCCCACAACACTGACAAGTCCTGCTATGTAACGGTTGGCGCACATGTCTACGATGTCACATCCTTCCTTCCCGATCATCCAGGGGGAGGAGATCTGATACTGGAATATGGAGGCAAAGACGTCTCAGAGATAATGGGCGACGAATTGTCTCACACACATTCGGAGGCTGCCTACGAGACACTCAATGCACATTTAATTGGCTTCGTAGCCAACGAGGCCACCATCAATGCGGTCGTGGAACACGATAGACCCGAGGATATTGTGCCGATGCTACCGAATAAAGCAGGAATAGCGGCTATGAAAGCTAATGGTGCCGCCGGAGAGGTCGATTCGAGCAAGAAAATCTTTGCAGCCACAGGCCTCTCCGGCGTGGAGGATTTAACCAAGGAAACCGATCTAAAAGCGGACTATGAGACACACAGATTCCTAGACCTCAACAAACCTCTTCTGATGCAGGTGTGGAATGGTGGTTTCACAAGGGAGTTCTACCTAGAGCAAGTACATCGGCCGCGCTACTACTTGAAAGGCGACTCGGCCCCTCTGTTTGGGAATTTTCTGGAGCCGTTGAGCAAGACGGCGTGGTACGTCATACCTATCTTTTGGCTGCCACCAGTCGCCTATGGCTCTTTCCTTGCCTACCATGGTCTACCGTCATTTGTCCAGACTGCAGCATACTGGCTCATTGGCCTTGCGCTGTGGACATTAGTGGAGTACGGGCTACACAGAGGATTGTTCCATGTCGATAAGTGCGCTTTTAGCTCCTCCATGAAGATTTGCAGACTGTTAACATCGTATAGATACCTACCTGATAACCGAGTCGGTATCACTGCCCACTTCCTCCTCCATGGCATCCACCACTACCTTCCAATGGACAAGTATCGCCTCGTCATGCCTCCTACCCTCTTTATCGCTCTTGCGACACCTTTCTACAAGCTCGCGCATACAGTGTTCTTCTACGACTGGTACGCAGCAGTCGCTGTGTTCTGTGGAGGGATCTTTGGCTACATCTGCTATGACTTGACCCACTACTTTCTACATCACAAGACGTGAATACTACAATCCCTTTGTGCCCTATGTTGATGCTAATTTTATGTCGCAGCCTTCCGTCATTCTACAAACAGCTCAAGAAGTACCACCTCCAGCACCACTACGCAGACTACGAGAACGGCTTTGGCGTCACGAGTCGCTTTTGGGACAAGATATTTGGCACAGAGCTTGGTCCGCCGAAAGCCGCAAGGGCTGCTTAGCCCATTCTTTCATCATTTATTTAATTCCTACCTGATACACTGCATAGCGAGAGGGATCTGGGCATTTGCAGCATCGGTACCGGGTTTGGGCGAGCATTGGTTAGCACTGTCTCGTTGTCTCGCTTTACACATCTGTATGCTAGACGGTTGTACAATAGACTTGCTCCAGCCTGTTCTTTCGTTCCAGCGAGCGCAGTCTAATTTGCTGATGTGACCGCGGCTCATCGCTCTTCCAGTACCGAAGTGACTCCTGCAGCCGAGATTGAAGCTATCATCTTCTACTCTCCAGTCCTCGGTCCTTCCGCAAGTGACAACAGAAGCACGTGAGAAGCTATCGCGCAATCGCCATGCACTAAGGGCCTAAGTACTCTACCAGATGGACGCCATCCCGCTCTCCCCGTCCGCGGAGCAACCCATGGTTGCTTCATCCCGTCCTGCTGGTGGTATCTGCCAAGTGAAAGGTTGGCCACTTTCAACCGTGGTTGGTGCGCATCAGGAAATCTACCAGATCGCGGCACGGGAGTCTCTTTGGACCGCCACATTCAACAGTGGATGACGGCTCGTTTACACAAAAACCTGCACCACCACACCACTTCCAATTGTTGGTTCTTACAAAACCCAGGGTACGCCGGCGAGCTCCTCGCAATGCCGTTCCCAGTCCTGTCGACGCTGTGCTCCGCTTCCATTCGGCAATGGACAACAACCCATTGCACACGACAGCCAGCAGTCGGAATCTCGGCCCCGTGTTCCTCGGCGTCGACTGGGCCGTCTTCTCCCTCTCAACAATCATCGTCGTCCTACGCCTCTACACGCGATTATGGATAACGCGCAACTTCGGCCTCGACGACGCCACCATAGCTCTGACTCAAGTAGCGAAACCTCTTCTTGAAACAAACCCGGGATACGCTAACTACCGTATGCAACACAGATGATCACAGCCGTCGGCAAAGGCTTCGTGGTGACAGAAGTCAGCTACGGCCTCGGCCAGCACCGCGCCTCCCTCTCCACCCACCAGTACCGCAACTTCCTCAAATACTACTACCTCGACACGGCGCAATTCTTCATCGCGCTCGCCACCTGCAAGATATCCATCTGCCTCTTCCTCCTCCGCCTCTCCCAATTCGCCCGCATCCGCCGCCTCCTCCACCCCCTCATCCTCTCCCTCCTCGCCACCCACCTATCCCTCTTCCTCCTCCTCATCCTCCAATGCCGCCCCGTCTCCAAAGCCTGGAACCTCTCCCTCCCCGGCACCTGCCTCTCCCCCACATCCATCATGAACATCCTCATATCCCAAGGCGTCCTCTCCTTCCTCACCGACTTCCTCCTCGCCGCCTTCCCCATCCTCCTCCTCCGCACCCTCCACATACCCCCCCGCACAAAAGTCGCCCTCTGCGCCCTCATGGGCCTCGGCATCGTCACCGGCGCCATCGCCATCGCCCGCACAGCAACAGCCTGGCAGGTGAAATCCGACGATTTGTCCTGGGTCGGGATCCCGAACGCCATGACGCGCATCTTCGAAGTCAACATCGGGAACATCGCCGCCTGCGTGCCCATCCTGAAGCCCTTTGCCCGGTACGTGCGCGCGCGCGTCACGGGCAGGGATCCGCATGGGATGTTGAGGCGGAAGGTCAGCAAGGCGCCGTCGCCGTCGCAGAATTGGCAGGCGAGGGGGTTCTTGGGGCTTAGGCGGCCGGGTGCTGTGTATGGGAAGGGGGAGCGGGAAAGGGAAAGGGAGATGGGAAGGGTGCCGGCGGGGGTGCGGTGGTCGCGGGCGAGGAGGGAGTCGGTGGCGACGGATGGGACGCTGGAGTTGCCGATGCAGGGGGTTCGGGAGTCGTTTTTCCGCATCAGCGTGCCGTATTTGGCGGAGCGGGGTGATGGTGATGGTGATGGGGATGGTGAGGGGGGGTTTGGAGCGCCTGGGTTGCGGGGGCAGGGGTCAGAGGGGAGTTTGATGAGGGAGGGGGGAGAGGTGAGGGATGTGAAGGATATCATATGATTGTACTCGTATTGGGTATCTGGTATCTGAAACGCTTTGCAAAATGAAAATGCACCGGTGCAAATGCATGACCTCTCAGCGCCCCCGCTCAAAAACCGCAGCAAGAAAACAGCAAACAAAGCAACAGAGCCAGACTCGCCAGCGCGAATTCCGAACATTTCGCTACAGCAGGACCATCATGCCCATGATTCCAACAATGGCCGCTATCAGCGCCACGCCGGCCGGCTTCTCCGCCCCGCTGGTCGTCTGTTGCTTCGGTTTCGACGGCGGAGTCACAGACTTCGTCGCCGATCCAGTCGCAGTCGCAAAGGTAGCGATTGGGGCTGTCGTGGTGCTGTTGACCGAGTTGGGCGCCGCCGTCCCCGTACCCGACATTGTCTTATTGGCAGAATTGATCGCGAAGCCCGAGCTGGCCGTCGCGCTCGGCGCCGGTGTCGGAACCGTCGTATCACTCAGCGAAGTCGTCGCTTGAGCGGACACAGCCGCCGACCACGCGGCGTTGTCCTGGCTGACGATGGGCGCGATATCCTGGGCCACGAGATTGCCCTCGGCGCGCAGGAAGCTAGTAATGACTGGCTGGAGCGACGAGGGGATAGCCGTCACCCAAGCGGGCAGCGGCGCGGATGTAGTGGTCATGTAGGCATTGAGGTAGTCTTGGTATTGGTCGTCGATGGTATCGCTGGGGACGGCGGTTTCGGTTGCTTGCCAGCTGTAGATGGCGTTGAGTTTGGCGGCGTCGGGGCCGGTTGCGGAGGCCAGGAGAGCGTTTGCGTCGTCGATGAATTTGGAGTACGGTGAGTTGGCCTCGGCGTCCGCGAGGGCGGAGGAGTATGATGAGGAGTCTGCTTGGGCGGACGCGAGGAGGAGTAGTGAGGAGGCTGCCAAGAGCGACGAGGCGAACATGGTGATGGTTGGAGGATGAGAGATGGGGAGGACGGTGGTAAATTTGAGGGGGGACGAGCTCTCGGGCGGGTTTATGTGCTGGGCCGTTGGAGATTGGACAATTCTGCGGCAGGTTTTGCGACAGGTTCTGCGACAGGATATGTATGCAGGGGAAATTAGACGCGATGCGACGTGGGTAGGTATTTGTCAAAGACTAAAATTGAGGCTATTCAGGACTGAAAGGAAACACACAGCAGAGTATGGCTGTTGACAAAGAGCGACAAAGCCAAGTACATATACATAATGACTTTGCTATTTCTGGAACAAACAGTCTCTTTCTTGCAACGATCCCTTTCCTTTGCGAAAGCTGGAGAATATTTTGAGAATACTTTGAGGCTTTTCGCATCAAGTGTTCTTCGTTGCTGCGGATGCATCCTGCGCTAAGCCATGAAACGCGGCACTGACAAGGCTGATACGCCTTTCGCCCCCCAACTTGCAACAACACAAAACTTGGACGGGGATGATGACTGGATAATCGATGCGGCGTAACTCCTTGAGACAGTGAGTAGGACTGCTTTGCGTGGAGCCTTATATTTCAGAAAATTGAAATGAGTGCTGTGAAGTTTGAAGAGGCAAGATTTTAATTGTGCAGCACCCAAGATGGGATATTCGCGCGCGCTTCGAGGAAGACGTAGTGTATCTAGTGTATACTGCCACATAGCTCATGTTTGTATTCAGACTGAAAGCATTTCCGGTCGAGTTCAGCTGCCGTCGTTGGCGGAACCGGGTTGCAGAAGGGCTGTGAAAGCTGCAGGCGGCCTGGAATCCGCATGCCCAGAATAAGTATGGGAAGGCTGGTATGGAAGAGGTGACGTGGAAATGCAATGTCCTGTAAAGCGATACCCGAGTTCAATTGGAAACCTTTGTTTACTTGCATGACTAGAAAGACAACTCATAAAGCGCAAAAGAAAGGACCAGCTTATTATTATGAAGCCTGGAGGAAATCAGACGAAGACCCTGAGGCGCTAACTACCGTGTGCGGTTATGGCCAATCCGCATTTATTCAAATCCCACACCCAAATTTTTTGCTGAGTTTCCCACACCAATAAGGCTTCACACTAGGGCACTTAATTTAGATTCTAAAGAGTACAAATTATAATATATATTCTATAGTATAGTTAAAAGTAGAAGAAGTAGCTATAGCTATATATAAATATAATAGCTATAGCTACTATATTCTAGATATAGAGTAAATAGAGATTATATAATATAGCTTAGCGTATATATCTTTCTTTTAATACTTATATTTAAATAGAACGTACTAAGTATTTAAGAACATTTAGTATAATTAAAAAGTAGACTACTTCTAACTATTTAAATAGAGCTAGCCTAGCTAGATAAGCGATTTAAATTCTTTAAATTTTAAAAAAATCTATTATTCCTAAGGATTATAAGTTATTCTAATAATTATCTTTAAGACGGGCGTCTCTTTCGAGTATAAAGCGTCTCGAGATAAAATACGTATATATATAGTATAAATATTACAGCTAAAGAAACCTAATAATATACGCGTATTAATCTAATATCGTAATATAATAATAGCTAACGTAGCTTCTAAATAGGCTTCTAAGAATTCTTTTTTTTTTAAACTTCTAGAAGCCCTAAGACTACTATATTATACAATATAGCTATAATACGTGCGTAATATATATATATACTCGTAGTATATAGTTTATAACGTAGTAGTAAGGCCGTACGATATAATATTAAACTAGAAAGAAAATACTTAATAGAGAACACTATCTTAATAGCGAGATATATAAGTAGCTCTACGCGTTTAATCTCGTTATAGTATACTTATATCGCTAGCTATAGTATATATCTCGCTCCGAGTAGAGTAATAAATAACTAAGTATAATAGTAATAATATACTAGTATAGAAGCGAGCGAGCGAGTAAGTATATAAGTAGAGAAGCGAGCGAGTACGTAAGTAGGGAAGCGAGCGAGTACGTGAGCAGAGAAGCGAGTAAGTATATAAGTATATACGTCGTCAGCCAGTATACCTATCTTGCTCCGAGTAGCCTGATAGGATAATAGATAGATGGATAGGATAGCCTAGTATAGGGGAGATTTAATAGACGTATCCCTAGACTTCTTAGGAGAATTAAAAGGCCATTGATCTGCTATTATGGCGGCGGACCAATAGCCTGCAGAGGAAGAAGAAGAAGAAGAAGAAGAAGAAGAAGAAGAAGAAAAAGAAGAAGAAGATAGATAAATAAATAGAATAGCCCAGTATAGGGGAGGTTTAATAGACGTACTCCTTAACTATTAATCCGACTATAGGGCCGGTCTATAGTCGAATTAATAGCCTAAAGAAGAAGAGAAAGAAGAAGAAAAAGAAGAAGAAGAAGAATTATTAGTAATTAGTACGTTCCTTACTAAAAACTAATATAAATTAGTAAAATTTAGTAGAACTTCTAAAAACTAAGTTATAAAAAAAAAATTTAGATATTTAAGATTTAAATCTATATTATTACTATCTAGCTCTATAATTATACTTTCTATATATTACGAATAGATAGCTGAATTATATTAGAAATATATCTAGAGCCGTCTTATTAATAGATCTTTATATATAAGACTAATAAATAGTAACTTAGTAAGTCTAGAAGAAAAAAGATTAACGAGTAATAAAGTAAAGTATATATCTAAATATTTAGATCTATATTATTATTATCTAGCTCTATAATTATACTTCTTATATATTGCGAATAGATAGCTAAATCGTACTAGAAATATATTTAAAGCCGTCTTATTAATAGATCTTTATATATAAGACTAATAAATAGTAACTTAGTAAGTTTAGAAGAAAATATTTCTTTCTCTTTAAAGAAGTAGTTAAATACTTCTCCTCTTATAAGTAATAGATATTTAGTATATATAAATAATTAATTTTAAATATATATAAGTAAATATAGATACCTAATTTTATCTTATAATAGTTAATTTTATAAATACTAATATTATAGCTATAGCTAGGTCTTTTAGAGTAGTAAAGATCTAAGTATTAATATTACTTACTAAAAAAAAAGAGGGAGATAGTCTAAATAAAATAGCCTAGTATAGAGGTAATTTAATAGATATATTTCTAGCTATTAATCTTAGCTTTAATTATAAGATAGCTAAAGTAATAATATATCTTTATTCTTTATAATATATATCGTTTTCTATTCTATACTACTATTCTATAAGTAATAGGCGTTTAGTATATATAAATAATTAATTCTAAATATATTTAGATAAATATAGATATCTAATTCTATTTTATAACTATTAGTCTTATAGAGACTAATAATAATACTATAATCTATTTACTTAAAATAATAAAGATTTAGATATTAGCGTTATTTATTATTTAAAAGGCGATTAAATATTTTATAGATATTATTTAGCGCTTATAGATCGAACTAAGATATTACTAATCTTTTAGCTAAAGAGAAGAATAATCTTTTTATAAGAATTCGTATATCTTTTTAAATCTCTTTAGTAGTAAATATTTTAAGTTCTTTATTAAAATAATAATTATTTAGTTATATTATATATCGCTAGTCTAATTTATTAAGAGTAGATAAGATATCTACTATATAAGATTCTTATAGAGACTTTTAATATAGAGTCTTTATAAAATTAAATAACTCTTATAATTAAAGATTTTATAACTTTTATAATTAGAGATTCTATAACTCTTATAGCTAAAGGTTTTACTAAGGTCGATCTTAGCTAATCTTAATCTATATATTTTTTATTTAGTTAGTTAGAGCTATTACTATAACTATCTATATAAAATATATCTTTATAAGACTTATTTTAGCTTTAACTAGAACGCTTCTTCTTTAGCTATAAATAAGTTATATTTTATAATATATTTAAGATATTCGAATATATTTTCTAGTTATAGTTAGAGCTATTACTATAATCGCTTAAATATATTATATCTTCGTAAGATCTACTCTAGCGGTCTTCTAATTAGTATAAAAGTAGTTAGTAAAAAGTAGAAATACTTACTTACTTAATATAACTAGCTATCTTACTAAAAACGTTATTAATATTAATATAGTTATTAATAGTTAAAAGTTAAGTAAATTTTAAAAAAGAATTCTTTAAGAATAGCTATAAGACTAAGTAGTTTTAGTACTAAATCTTAAAGTTCTATTAAGTTTATATTATCTTTTTATATTTTTTATACTCTTAATTAATATCTATTTAGTCTATTCTCGCTATAAAGCTTACTTTAACTATTATTAAATATTATTACTAATTTTTTATCCCCTCTACGCTAGCGTAATACCTGAATATTAACTTAAAATATCGAAATTTCTATATTAAAATCTCGGCCTTAATAGAGAGATATAATAATAATAAGATCTATTAGACTTAACTACTAATTATTCTTAGCGGTAGATATAATATATATCTTACTTTAATAAGAGTTATAGACTAATAATAGAGGTATTTTAATATTAGTCTAGCTAGAATTATAATAGTTAATTAAAAAACGTAAAGAAGTACTCTATAAAAATAGATACTATAGCAGTATATAATAGTATATAAAAATATATTTCTCTTTATTAATACTTAAAACTAGTTAGTTATTTATAAAGAAAATTATTATAGAAGAAGACTTCTAATAAGAAGAAGAGTATTTAAAATAGTTATAAATATCTTTAATTTATTAGCTAATTAAACTTCTCTTTTTAATTTATTCTTTATAGCTAATTAAACTTCTCTTTCTAATTCTTTCTTTATAGATTTATTTAGAAATTATAACTTCTTTTTATATATCTTAAGACTAATTATTATTCTAACTCTCTTCTAAATAAAATATATTTAATATTCTTATAAGGAGGACTAGTTAGATTATTTAGCTAAGATCTAATCTACTCTCGAAGCCTCTAAAACTTAGTAACGCTAGTAGAGAACGTATATAAAAGCCCTCTTATACTTCTTAAAAGAAGAGATATAGTTATAGATTATCTTCTATATTTTATATTTTTATAAACTCTAAATTAGATTTACTAAAGAAGTAAGAGGCTTAGCGGTTCGCTCGTATTAATAATTTAATAAATAATTTCGAATTTAATAGCTGAAATAGTTCTAAGAATCTTTAATATATTTAATATAAGAAGAAATATAAGCTAAGAGATTTATATATCTTTTATAAAAATTATAATTTATTTATATATAGTTTACTAATAAATTTATATAGTCTTTTAAAACTTATTATAAAGAAATTATTCTTTAATTTAAACTTAATATAGGCGATCTAGATTAGAACTCTATATCTTTTAGGGTCTTCGCTATAAACCTAAGTTACAGTTATTAGTAATATAATAATAAAAAGATTTAATAGAATTAAAGACCTTATTATTAATAGTTTTAAGAATTCTTAAATTAATATTAAAGATTTATCTTAATTTAAGATAATAGAGTAGTAATTAAAGCTATCTACTAATAAAACTAAAAGTTTATTTAACGCTTTAAATACAAATAATTTAAAAAAGAGAAAGAAGGATTCTAATATAGATATATAAGCTATATCTATAATTAATAAGAAGAAAACTAATAATAGTAGAAATAGCGAGAAATATAAAGTATAGAATAATAATATTAAGAATACTAGATACTAGAAGAAAAATAATATCTTCTTTAAAGGCGTATAATATTATAAGTAGCTAGTATCTAGTCTTCTTAAATAAAGATTAAGATCTTAATAAATTTTTATTAAATTTATTAAATTTCGCGAAAATCTAAAAATTTAGCTAAAGTTAGAGTTTTTATTAAATATCTAGCTTATTTTACTACTTAAAATATAATAAGAGTTAAGCTAAATATCTAACTTAGTCTTAATTTCTTTTATATAAAAATTAACTTAAAAATTAAATAAAATCTTAAGAATAATAGAGAGATCTAGTAATAATAAGATCTACTAAATATAGCTATTAATTAGTTTTAGAGATAAATAATAAATATATCTTACTCTAACTATACTTATAGATATATAAGACTAAGAATAATAGTATAATTCTATTAATCGCTATATAGAAAAGAGCTAGTAGAAAAGAACTAGTACTAAAATATTAAATAAACGCTAAATAAAGGTTTATAATACTCTACTATAAATAAGCGATTCTAGAGCGTATTAAGAAGATAGCGAGCTTTAAATTAGTATAAAAGAAATTCTAGATTAGAAAGAAATCGTCTTTAATAACCTTTCTTTCTAATAAGCTTCTTATAAGATATCTTTATTATTTTTTAAGAGATCTCTTCTTCTTCTTTATAGCGACCTTAATAGAAGATAATATAAAAGAAGTATTTCTCTTATATAACTTAGTAAGGCTCTCTAACTATAATAGTTAATAAATATATAGCTATAATAGAAAAATAGAAACTAACTTTATTATTATTTTTATCTATAAAGCCGATATATTTCTATTTAATATTTAGAGTCTTATTAAATTTTAAATTATTAATAAAAATACTACTATAAATACCTTTACTTAGTAGAATCTAGAGAAATTATTTAGTCTCGCTCTTAATAAAATTCTTAAAATTAAGATAAGGGATCTTAAGTAGAGTTAGATAATTATTAGTTAGTAAAATCTATTCCTTTTTAAAGTATAACGTCTTAAGTAACTCTAAATAATTGCGGTAGTTATATAGCGCTTAAAATACTACTAGAGATAATTTAGTATTCTTTATAGACTTATTATTCTTTATAGGGAGATCTTTCTTCTTTAGCGTCTTTAGAGTATTATCTTTAGTACTTCTAATAGGACCTTTAGATAGTTTAATAAGTAATAAATCTAGTATCTTATATATAATAATAAGAACTTTCTCGTTATCGTGCTTTCTATAGATATTAAAAAGCTCGCCTATAGTTAAAAAACTTATAACGCTATTTAAAAATTTATAAGATAAAGAGTTACTTCCTTTATCGCTATTAATATATATATAGATATAGATACTCGTAATTTATTTATTAAAGAAGATTTTCTTTTAGTTAGAATTCTTTAAAATAATATTATTCTTAATCTATTAAGTAATATTCTTTAGAGATAGCTTTTTATTTTACAGTTTTAATAAAATACTATCTAAAATTATTAAAAGAATATTTTTAAATAATTAGTATTAAGAGTTACGAATTTAATATTCTAGATCTAATAGAAGTAATTTACTTTAATTCTAAATATTTATATTTTAAATTATAGTACTAATAATAAGAAATAACTAAAGTCTTAATATTAGTAGCTATAATATTATTACTATTATTAAGTTAAATACGATTACCGCTAAAATTTCTAAATATAGTATAAGAGTTAATATAAGTTCTACTATTTTTAATTATCTAGTCTTTAGTAGTGAAGGTATTTTAGACTAGATTAACTACTATTTTAATTTATCTAAATAGGCGCTTTCGCTCTAAGAGTTTAGCCTAGATCTCTATATTAGTAGAATAGCTCTTCGCCTAAGTATAGCTTAAATAACTTACCCTAGTTATAATAAAAATAAGGTTAGAAATAAGGTTAAAAATGGGATTAAAAGTAGAAATAATTAAGTCTTCTAGATAATAGTCTATATTAAGAAATCTATAATACTTATATTATTCCTTAAATAGAATATTCTAATAATTAACTAAATTATTAGATTAATAGAAACGTATTATAAGTCGAACTATAATAAATAATTTATATAAATAGAATAAATAGAATAGATAGAGTATATATATAGATATAGAATAATAGTTAAATATAAAAGTAGTAGTAAAAGATATATATTTAAGATACTATACTTAAATACTTAAAGACTTATATCTAAATAATCTTAACTAAAAGATCTTAATTAAATAATCTAGATTATATAATCTTATTAGCTAAATATTCTTATTAAATAAATATTCTTAACTATATACTTTATTATATATACTCTATTTATATACTTACCTATATACTCGCTTTAATCTATAATCTAAAAGAAGATATCGAGTATATTCTTTAAAAGTTCGAATAGTAAATTAAGTATATTCTTTAAGAAAGAGTCTATAAGAAGATTTATTAATATTTCTTTAAAAGATTTATATAAATACTTAAATACGCCTAATATATTTAAATGCGTAATAAATTTATAATTATATTATAAAATACCCTAGTAAGATAATACTATTTAAAAGAGTATTTAAAGTATCTATAATATTTATAATATCTTAAATAAACGAGAAGAAAGCCTACTCTATTTCTCTATAAAGAAAGTATAATTTTTTTCTTTAGAATATAATAAATTTGTAAATCTATTTAAGAGTCTAGATAGTAATAATAAGGCTTATAGATAACGTAGTCAGGCTTTGAAAAATATTTTTAAGTATATCTAAAAGGAGGAGTATACGCGGTAAAATCTATTTAAAATAATTATTAAATACTAAGAGCCTAAGTAATCGAATTCTAGTCGATAGAAAAAGCGATTTAGATATAATATTTAGACTTTAAATAGATTTAATTCGTTTAAAAATATATTATTCGATATATTCTATAATCTATAGGCTAATTTACTAGAAAAATAGAGATTATATTAAGTAGAAAAGTTCTATCTTTCTATCTTCTTATTATTAAATAATTTAGGACTAGAAGACTTATAGTTATTATTATCTAACGCGGCTAATATAATATTCTCTAGTATATTCTCGAACTCTTTTAATTCTTTATCTTTTTAAGTAGTCGTAAGTACTATTATAGTATCTATAAAGAGTCTTTACTTCTCTATATCTAGTAGTAACTCTATTTTCTATAAGATTAGTCTATAGTTTCTAGTATTTAAATAGTATTAAATCTTATTTTTAAAAATAAACTAAATTTAGCTATATATATATCGTTTTAAGCTCTTTTCTTTAAAAAGATTTAATACTATTAAAGAGGCTAGATTCTATTTAAGAGATAGTATCTTCTTATAATACTACTCTAGTATTTTAATAAAAAGGTACTTATCTAGATTATAGGCTTCTACTTTCTTATAAAGTTTATTAATAAGCTTCAAATTAGACTCGCGCTAGTAGTCTATCGCTAATAACTTAGATATATTATATAGAAACTAGGGGTTATTGATAATTATATATAGAGTATTCTTTTATAGGCGTATTATATAAGTATTCCACATCGTTACCGTCTCTTTAACGGCTATTCGAATTAATAATAAATATATAGCGAGTACGATAATTCGATTAGTAGAACAGTTCTTATTAAACAGACTCTTATATATTATTTGTTAGAAGAAGATTACTTATAGCTATAATCTAGAGTTCTATAATTACGTCTATTAAACCTTAATATATTAATTAGCTGTATTTTTATTAAATATCTAGTACTAATTAATAGTCTTATATTCTTTAAATCGATTTAAATTAGCTTAGCACAGTTAATAGAATATATTAATAATAAAAATAATCTTAATATCTCGATCTAATCGAAATCTTTTTAGTATAATTTTATAATCTTAAATAAACTTTAGGAACTACGTAACGACGCTAATAGCTATATATCTAGAAATCCCTATATAAATCTAGAGAATTATATAAGAGTATATATTAATAATAGTATATATTTAAATATTAACGATCTCTAGCTTATAATAAGTGTCTACTAATTATATAGTATTAGATCTTTATACTATAAACTTTCTTCTTTTTTAATACTACTTCTCTTTTCTACGCTAGACGCCTTTAAGGTTTATAAGTCTTAAGACGTATATTATATTATTCCTTAAGATAAAGATTTCTTCGTTATAGAGATATATTTTTAGATTTCTAATACTTAGATTACTAAGGCTATTCTTATTTAGATACTTCGTTATAATACGTATAATCTTCTTATCTTACTTAATAGTATTTAATAGCTTACGTCTTCTTTTTATTTCTATAGCTAATCTTAATTACTAAAGCTTTCTTAAAGTCGTAGCTAGATTAAGTCTCTTAAGTATTATCGAGATCTAATAGTTACTTATATTAAAGATCGTAATATAAATTATTATATAGTAATTATAAAGCCTCTTATTTTTATAAATCTCTTAATAGTATCTCTCTCTCTATAACTTTAGATATTACTTAAGCGTTCTTTTATTAATCTTAAAGTCGCGATAAGTAGATAGATAGTCTAGAATTTCTTTATATATATTATCTTTATAAAAACGTCTTAAGATAAGCTATTTATATAACTCTATATCTTTCTTAGAGCGGCTAAGAGGTATCTTTACTATTATAAATATAATATTAAAGGTATATAGAACGATTATATACTATTTAAAATATATATAACAGCTATATAAAATTAATTAAATATATAGTTATTAATTAATAGTTATAAATAAGTTCGGATAAAAGAATTTTTTAGTAGGGGATAAATAAATACGGATTGGCCATAACCGCACACGGTACTAACCCATCCTGCCCTAGTCATGCCAAGCCCAAGGAAAAGCCGAGGCAATGACTGAGCCGAGGCTATATTCGTCACTAAACAAAGAGCATCTAAACATTCGCTTTCAAAACTTCCTACTCGAGATAGCTCCGGGATCAACACTTCTCCTCTCATCTTCCGCCGAGCTCACTTATAATGAAGTTTCTTCTGCTTTATTTCCTTAAATCTACACCGACTGAACAAACCCAGTGAACCTGACTCCCCAATTGACTACGACAATGGCAACCACGCAGACCGTCGTCCTAGCCGAGCGGCCCAAAGGCGACGTCCAACCTGGCAAGACATTCAGAATGGAACCCCAGAAAAATTTTGGCAAGGACGATCTCAACGACGGCCAAGCCTTAGTCGAGACCATCTATCTATCTCTCGACCCCGCCATGCGAGGCTGGCTCAACGACACCCGCTCCTACGTTCCGCCTATTCCCATCGGCGGCATCATGCGCGGCGCTGTGATTGCTAGAGTTGTTGCGTCCAAGTCCAGCAAGTATGAGGTTGGATGTCATGTTTATGCCGGCTGCGGTTGGAGAGAGCAGGCAATTGTGGAGGACAAGGATAGGGATGTGCAGAAATTGCATGTGCCCAAGGGCGGGAGGTTGACTGATGCTTTGGGTGTTCTTGGTACGTTACGTTACATTGCTTTGTCACCACAGCGGGTGATACGATTAGAATAGAATAAATAAGCTGATTCATTGCATCATCACAGGAATGACAGGCTTAGTGAGTATATCTCCGAGGTATTCCCCTGCTATGCGTATCATTGCATCGCATCCTATAGCTCTGCCCGTGGAGAAACGATTCTGAACCCCAACTTTCTCCAGACAGCCTACTTCGGTATCCTCGACGTCGGTAAAGTCAAAGCCGGAGACTTCGTCGTCGTCTCCGGCGCCGCAGGCGCAACAGGAAGCGTAGTCTGCCAAATCGCCAAACTCAAAGGCGCAACTGTACTAGGTCTAGCCGGCAGCGACGACAAAGTCTCCTGGTTGAAGGACCTAGGCTGCGACCACGCCCTCAACTACAAGGACGCGGATTTCGCCAAGAAATTCCGCACAAGCACCAAGGATCTCATCGACGTCTTCTTCGACAACGTCGGCGGCGAGATTCTCGACTTGGCGCTCGCGAGGGCGAAACCGCATTCGAGATTCGTCCTTTGTGGAGCCATCAGTCAGTATAACAGCACTGAGCCCAAGGGACCGAAGAATTATCTGATGATCATATCCATGCGGATCCGCATGGAGGGATTCATCGTGTTTGATTACAAGGACCGGTACCCGGCTGCGCGACAGGAGCTCTCGGAATGGCTCGCTGAAGGCAAGATTCAGAGGAAGGAGACGATTGTAAAGGGTGGGTTGGAAGTGGCTGAGAGGGCATTGTTGGGTTTATACAAGGGGACCAATACGGGTAAGTTGCTTGTCGAGGTCAAGAGCGAGGCGGAGAAGAGTATGTTGTGAGGGTGCAATATAAATAAGCATGATCTCGTTCAGATGTACATCGAAACTTTGGACGGATGATTCCTTCCTGACGATCCGGGCGACTACCCTTGTCTATCTTGCATGGTTCTCACCTTGCCCAAATCAACCTGCAAGAGCTCGTCCATCGTAGTCAGCAACCATATTAAATCCTCTGAACACTAATGCCAAGAACACAAATGAGCCAAGCACCTTGGAACCGAGGAACATACTTTGGCATAAGCTATCGCGTCAACGTCGATACTGCCTAGCCCGTATAGCTAACAGCGAATAAAGCGCAAAAGGAAACCGCTTGAGGTGCTGCGAGTCCATGAGTGAGATACGCTGTAGGCTAGCGCCTCGCTAACTCTCTTAGCGCTGACCCGCTTACCCATTCGCTCTGCTATATACAAGCTCAGCCGTATCTCATCCAATATTCTACTTTGCTTAATCGCACTGTCAGAATACGGTAGCAAGACAGAGGGTCTTTCTGCTGGAACCCTCTCATATTCTCTACGCCCTTTGGCTGTATCATTTCGCCAGCCTCCACATTCTGACAAGATCACCATGCCATAGGCAAACGGCCGCGCTACCATCATTCATTGAAGAGATTCTAGGTTCGCAGACAAGAAGGCTCTACATTCTGGCTAAAGGATGCTACAGTGTTTCAAAGTTGTGGAGAAGATGACAGACCGGTTCGGTTTTCATATGCATTCATTCGGCTGCTCTAAACAGCTGACAGAGTCGTGTCTCTATCTAAATGGCTCTGAGGTATCGACTCCAACCACCGGGTGAGGGGGTTTGATGAGTGCGGCACCTAGCTTAGCACTTCCGCTAGCTTTTATCATTGCTCGTTACATCCTTGATCCCCATCTTTCTTCTCATTTCTCTTCGTTCGCTCTTGACCACCTTGATCCCCATCGTGCTCAAGGCTTTCCTCACACTTTCCCTCCGCATCATAGCCTCCTGCCATCGCTCGAAGTTGTAAAGCTCATTCTTAAACCATTCTTTTGGCATCTGCTTCTCAAAGAGCGGGAATTGAGTGTTCCAGACGACGAACGAGAGGTCCGCATATGTGCACTTGTGACCCACAAGCCACTCTAGACCTTCGAGATGGTAATCGATCTTGATGATAACGTCCCCGGCTTGTTCGATGGAGTGTTTGTCGACGTAAGGGAGGAGCTGTTTTTGGGAGATATCGTACCTAATGATTGAAAGGAATGGAAGATTAGAAGTGTTTCCTTGACAGGTCGTGCCGATCAAATGGGACGTACCCGGCTGCCAAAGCAAAGCAAGGGCTTTGGTTCGTGGCTTGGAAACAGGACCACATCTCGAGCCTGAAGTCCTTTGGCTGCGAGTTATAAGTCAAAGCATGTGACTCATCGTAAGTACTAATGAGGTAGAAAACTATGGCGCCGGATTCGGAGAGCTCGAAGTCTTCATTGTTAGGATCAATGATCACTGCAAGCGTAGAGGTCATGATCAGTACTGGCTCCTAGCGTCGAAAGAGTAGATATCGAACCACGTACCAGGTGCCACATTACCAGGTATCTTCCCATCAGTATCATCATGTTCCCAGGGCTTTTTCAATAGGTCTCCGCGCTCTACGAAAAATGGCTGATAGGGGAGCCTGAGTTCCTCGAGGACTATTAGAATTTTGGCGTGATCGAAGTTTTCCTCTGGGAAAAGGTCAGTTCCTTCTGATGTTGGACAGTAGGGAAGGCGCAATCACTTATGCAAAAGACCTTAATCGGCTCTGAGGCTTTCATTGCGGATGAGTAGGCAAGAGGGGAGAAAAGCTTGATTGACTGCGACTAATGTTGTGGACGAGTTCCTTCCTTGGAGGATGAGATGTTCGAGGGTCAGAAATGACTTTTGAGTAGCATCTGCTGCCTCGAGTTAATAAGAAGTCAAACAGCCGATTTTTCTGTCCTGTGAGGCATGCCAAGTGCGTCAGAGCGTCTCGGAATGATCCTGTATCAAATGCAAGCACCCGAAGACCCAACCCTCAAGATTCCATTTCGGACTAGCCAACTGTGGAAAACGCACTGCCCGGAGATTGTTTCAGTCTAATGGCTCTTCCCCCGCGGATTCTTCGATGCCGATCCACGGGCGGTAGAATCCCCCCCATGTCTCTTACACTCTCGCCCATGCTCCCGGACCTGTCACGTCTCTGGTAAGTGGTGTGTGCCGCCTTACAGTCTAGGCGACATATTGAAAACAGAACTGAATCGCGGATCTGACGCCTAGGATTCGCCACGTTTCGTATTCATTTCCTATCAGCCAGTCATGAATTTTCTCCAGCTCTGCCTTGTGCACCTAAAACTTGGGCAGGTGTCACGCTTGTCCTAGAACCAGATTTGGCATCGCCCAAGGCAGAGCACCGCCTTTTGGTATGTCACGGTCTCATGCTTACGAAGGTCAGACACATCTGTGTGGGTAGATGAATCTTCTGCCTGGATAGGTGTGTGGACCCAGAGGAAAAGCTTGAAAACAAATTCATTCGATCTTCGCTGTACTAAGGAGCGGCAGATCCGTCCACCAATGCTCAGGGACAGATAAACTAGGCAGGGGAAATTGTATGTCAGGCGGTATTGCACCTCCGGTTGCCACTTTTTGTCTCATGCGGTTGAAAAGTCGTATCTATCCAAAACTCAGGATCTCACTACTCAAAAGAAGCAGAATCAGTAGCTTTGAGACTTCCAAGATCGGCGTCAGGCATGGCATTCTCTATCGGCCATCAACTTTGATGAGAATAGATGAGACAAGCTCGACACGGGTAGCGTTGAAATTGGGCGATTGGGGGTCGTTTCTCAGTCCGGCCCCGCTTTATGGTCATGTGTTAGATGCAGGTATCCGAAGAATCAGCCCCAAGCGTCCGTGTTGCGGTCTAGCTTATTGTGAAACAGGACATTTCAGAGATCGTCATTCATTCCTGCTCCCACAGATTCCTTACTTTCACTCTCATTCTTACTCTTCCAAACAGCATTTCATTCCCAAGCATAAGGAAGCACACTTTTCTCAACGTCAATACAAGTTCGACTCTTTCCTTGTCTAGGTCGACTAATTTTCAGCTTCTCCTTTTTTAGAGCTCCAACATGAAGCCCATTATCATATACTGGAGATGTGTGTGCACATCCATCACCATTGAAAAATGGGGCCACTAACACGTACTTAGACCATGTGCCTAAACCATCTAAAGTCCTCATCATCCTTGAGGAACTTCGTCTTCCCTACCTATCCAACTGGGTGAATCTTGAAGACCTCAAGAAAAAGCCATTTGCAGACTTCAATCCCAATGGCAGACTGCCAGGTAAATTCCACAAGACTCAATTCTTCCTCATCCGAAGCCAGTGTTCACATTGGTGTTGCACCTTCAGCCATCGTTGATCCCAACAATAACGACATGAGCCTCTTTGAATCCGGGACCATCGTGTCCTACCTTATTATAACCTATGACAAATCTAACGCTCTGACCTATACCTCCTCTCCCGAGGTCTTCTACCTCCAGCAGTGGGCCTCCTTGCAAACCTCAGACCAAGGGCCGGTTTTCGGACAGGCACTTTGGTATGTAGCACCCCAGTTCTCTAAAGACTGACAAAGGGATTCCACTAACAGCCACCGCTTCGTTCACTTCTACAGGTTCAAAATACTCCACCCCGAGCCCCTCCCTTCCGCCCGCGAACACTACGACAAGGAAATCATCCGCATCGTTTCCGTCCTCGACTCTCACCTCGCTAACCGACCCTGGCTCGTGGGCGACAAGTGCACTTACGCCGATCTTGCGTTTGTCCTGTGGAACGCATCGATCCCGTATGTCTTGAAAGACGCAAAGGATATATGGGCCCCGGCGAAATATCCCAACTTTACACGCTGGCAAGAGGCTATGCAGGCAAGGGATAGCGTAAAACATGTGCTGAGAGTATTTGCAGACCAGGAGGTGAAGAGAAGCGGGATACTTTAGACAATTTCGGCCACGAGTCTCCGTGATCATACCTTACAGTTCAATATTGAGGCACCTGTTCTCAGGGCCTTGATGAGAGACACCCTGCTCATCACCTAGTTGAAGCTACATGCATCTCAACATGGATCAATCTCCTCAATGCACCTCAAAATGTGCCTAATATTACTGAGCCATACGGATAATCTGTCTGTTACTCCAGGTCATAATGCGCCAACCGTCAAAAAGAACCCCATGAGCCAACATCCCTCCAGTCACCCAACAAAACAAGCACGAATGGATATACAACCAGATGATCAGGTCATCTGAACGCAAGCCTTGATGTGCCCAAGTGGACCATTACTCATCATCCAACCAAAAGCCCTACACAGAGGGACGACTGACCCCAACAGAAAAGCCTAATTCCCACGACTCAATCCATGATCCCAACTCAGCCCACTCAGGTATCCATTGTACCACACCAAAGCAAACAACAGAGTCTCCCACTGAGTATTGATCTCCTTCCTGCTCTCGCGAGAATCCCTTCATGACCGACGTTCTCCCACTGCCTGATCATTTCTGCAGACATTCTCCAACCCCAGCAATAGAACACTGTCATGCGTACCTTACTCAAGCAGCCAAGATCTAGCGCGCGAATAGGCAACAGCTACATCTAGTGTAAAAGTAGTCTCGGTGATCAGACTATCACTACGTGTGGTTAATTGGGGGATGGCTACGCCGTCACCAAGCCGTTCTCACTGCCGTTGTACCTTTATTCTTACTCCTGCCGCTAGCGCTGAGTCGCCATTGGTAGGAGCTTGTGGGACGGGACACAAGTGACCAGAAACCGCTGACGAATTTTCAGAGGTCGCGTTGTCAGGCCATCATCGCAAGGGGACGTCGAGACTCAACTTACAACCCGCCAAGCCAGAAGATTTCGGCAATGGAGACTTTCCGTCGCTGTATTAAGGCCACTAATGCCGCCAGTGACAATAGTACAAAGCATATAGAACCAGACCATGAGCTAGTGTCATTCAAACTGCTCAACGCATGGCGAAGGACACGATCTCTTAATTGTATGGTCCAAAGGTCCAGTCATCCCATTGGATTCTCAAAGCCTTCATCTTGCAAGTGTAAAAACACAAGGCGACTGCACCTGAAGCCTGGACCGCAAAGACGACAGAAAATCCCAGTGATGAAGCTGTTATGAGAAAGTATGTCCAACGCAATGAATCCTCGATTCTTCTTCCGAAAGGGTGCCGACCTCCGTAGCCCGCGTCGAGTTGCCACAAGATCACAAAATGCGGCTGCACGATATGGCATGCCTGCGTATAATCGAAACCGCTCGTGTGAAGTTGCCTCTGATCATGTCGCTCCCGAAAGATTGGGTCATTATCCGAAGGCCCTTCTTGATAGGATCTTGGCTGTACGAAGAATCGGCAGATCCGTCCACCAATGCTTGGGAACTAGGCAGGGGTGTCAGGCGGTATTGCACTTCCTTATAGCACTTTCTGTCTTATGCGGGATGAACGTCGTTTCTCATACTGGCCCCGCTTCATGGTCATGTGTTAGATGCAGGTATCCGAAGACTCAGCCCCAAGCGTCCGTATTTTGTTCTAGCTTATTGTGAAATAGCACATTTCGGAGATTGCTATTCACTCACTCTCACTCTCACTCTTACTCTTCCAAACAGCATTTCATTCCTAAGCATAAGGAAGCACATTTTCTCAATATCAATACAAGAAAATGATGTCGTCGGTCTTTGTTGCCGGTATCTCGCTGGTCATGATACTGTGTACCTTACACTTTCGGGCTCTACGTTCCAACATTACAAAAGCCAAGCAGTCCGGCTTACCATATATAGTGTCACCGTGAGCATGCTCTACCTACAGCGCCATATCTACTACCTAGATTGAGAAGCTAATAATGATCATAGGGTCTACTTCCAAACCATCTGGTGGCTAATCTTGCAAGAATCCCTATTGCCCCTATTAAAGCTCTTGCCCAAAACCTGGACCGAAAGCTGGTTACCGTAAGGCTACCCTCGTAATCCTTGTATATTGCTTCTTTCCCCCAAACACATTGCTAATCGATTACAATAGGTTATCGCTTTTCGGCCGCGTATGGCACGAGGGTTATGGGCCGTTTGCCCGGCAAGGTAGTGACACGTTCATTGTAGTGGCTGCTGGTGGAAATATCTTATGGACCTGCGATCCGGAGACGATTCTCCAGTTCTCCAAACGGAGCCATGACTTTGTTAAGCCCACTGAAATGATGGGCATGCTGAACATGTACGGGCCTACGGTGACAGCCACGGAGGGAGAAGAATCCCGCAGATACAGGAAAATCGCCTCCCCATCATTCAACGACAGAACTCATGGCTCCGCCTGGACTGAGTCTCTTGGGCAAACACAAGCGCTTCTCAAGCGATGGGACAGCCTGCAAGCACCAATTATGCAGCTGAATGAGGATTTCGCAAGCTTGACTCTACAAGTGATAAGCTTCGTGTGCTTTGATCGCCAATTGGGATGGGCAGAAGCAGTGACATCTCCAGATAAACCACTGGGGGGACATAGTATGAGCTACCGAGAAGCTATTAGCTCAATGGTCGATAACATACCGACGCTTTTCATCGTGCCACCACCTGTCCTCAGTATGGCTTTCAACAGTGTAAGGAGCGCTCTCTACTAATCTAGTCGACAGGTATATCGCCCTTAGACGTACACAAAAAAGCCAAGGCGTCGTATAACGAGTGGCTCAAATATATGGAAGAAATGCGAGATGAGACTTCGCAAAGCCTCCAACGACATGGCTCGCGGAATGATGCATCCATCCTTGGTGTGTACCGGCTAACTCCAAGCTAATGTTCTTTGAACTGATCGACTTTACAGAATCTTTTGTTCAAGCGGGTCAGGAGTCCGCGAATTCCGAAAGCTCAAAGATATCTTCAGCTGCAGTGCTTGGAAACATCTTCGTCTTCCTCATGGCCGGATACGAAACAAGTGCCAATACTCTTACATACGCCATAGCCCTTCTGGCCTGCCGTCCCGATATCCAGAGAGCGCTTCAAGCCGATCTCGACGCCATCCTCGGCAGCCGTTCTATCAGCCAGTGGTCTTTTGACGCAGACTTCCCACGAATTCTGAATGGATACGTGGGTGCCACAATGAACGAGACCCTACGCTTGTACACTGTTCTACCCTTCTTTCCCAAAACCACGAGAGAGACACCAAGAACTTTCTCCATGAATGGTCGCGATTATACCGTTCCTGCCGATACCCTGATTCTTATGAATACCAGCGCAACCCACCGCAATCCGAAATACTGGCCTGCCGCTATCGCCACCGGTAAAGATGGGCCGCCATACCCCGTATCCTCCTTCGATCCTTCCCGCTGGCTGAGCAAGGACAAAGCCACCTCCGCATTTAGCCCCACGCCCGGTTCCTATATACCTTTCTCCGATGGGCCCCGAGCTTGCATGGGCAAACGGTTTGCCCAGGCCCAGTTTTGCGCGGTGATTGCGGCCCTGTTCAAAGACTTCAGCGTGGAGTTAAAAATTGATGACAGCCAGGCTGCAAAAGGATCCAATGGCAGAGGAGTCCGACAGTCGCTCTGGAATGATGCGCGATGCAAGGCTGAGCAGGAACTCTCCACTGGGGTTGGGTTCTTCATGTCACTGAAGATGAACGGAAAGATACCACTACGGTTGGTCAAGCGAGGTGAGGAGGAGTTTGAGCTTTGAAATGGCATTCTCTTCGACCAGTCATAGTACTATCTGTAATCTAGATGCTTGTTGTCTAAGCGTTGATAGTCACCTGATAATATCCGTCAAGGCTTTGAGGCATGCGATGAATTTGTTTCATTCAATCTATGACGCCGGACTCGCAGGAAGTTAGTGCAAAAGAAGTGTGTACTGTAGGCTTGGTGGAGTGCTGATTCCCAATTCGACAGTGGCAGGGTGATGACTTAGTAAAGGGCATATCACTGCCCTCGAAGAATTCAGTAGGACTTTGACAGATTCTGCACTTGGTCTGCACAGTATAGTCGTCTGGCATACAAAGTCAATTCCGTGTTATAGACATATCTTTGCGACTACATGACTCTGATCCAAGGTGATGATGTTTGAGAAACGAGGCGCTTGAAGAATTACGAGGGTCACGTCATTGAGCATCGTCCTTGAAAGCGATTGGCTCGCCTGGCTGTTCAGTACAACTATAAGATGTCCTCGACGGTGTGACCCAGGTTGATTTTGTATTCCCTTGAGGTTGCATCTAGAAATTTTGCATTCTACAACCTCAGAATCTTGATCTCGGCGCACTCTCGGTGCTGTAAAAAATGCTTTCAATCATGCTACCTCTCGTTTTACCCCTGTTTGCTGCCAAAGTCGTCCAGGTGGTGCTCAATGCTACAGCAGGCTTTAACATTGCAATCAATGCCTCATCCGCGGCAGGGTATGGAGCCTGTATCGAGGGTATAATCAGAGTCACCGTCACTTTTGACCGAACCAAACTCCTCCTCGCAGAGCCCATCCATCAAGCCAGTTTCACCGAATTAATAGCAAAAATGCTGCAAGTGACAATGCCTCCCAAGAGGACCGCTAGTGTCAATGGCGGTCAGACAAACGTGGCGGATAGTTTTAGCATTTGTTCAAAGCTTTGCAGGCCCCGTGGGGACTCGACTTTTGCAGACACTCAAACCAACTACTATACCATGCTGATACCAAGCGAATATTCGGACATCGTCCCAGGGTACAGCTACATCGACGCGGCTGAGCAAGCAGGCTACACCACATTTTCGTACGATCGCGTTGGCGTTGGCAAGTCTGAGCATCCAGATCCGATCGAGGTGGTTCAGAGGGACCTATTCGTAGAAAAGTTACACGCAATCAGTATACTTCTTCGAAAGGACTGATTGGCGTTCCAAAAATCGTCGGCGTCGGTCACGCGACAGGAGCATCAATCACCCAAACCATCACAACAAAGTATCCTCAAGACTTCGATGCAGTCATCTTGGCCAGTGTTACTAATTTGACTACTTACGCGCGCATTGCCTTTAGTGCCTTCAACTTTGAGGGTGGCAGACGTCGTGTGGCTGTATTTCATTTCTCCTGCTGCAATCAAGAATCCACATTAACACCTCCCCCAGCACCATAGAAATGAACATCGGCACCCTAGCCGGTTGCATCCCAGTTATAAGCAGTGAGTAATGGAGTAGAGAGGAATCGGTTATTTACTATGAATATTGACCGAAGTAGGGTCCTTGTCCGCTTATCTAGTATATATACAATTAATTGATATGGTATTTTTCCGGTAAAGTGGTGTATATTAATTGTTGCTCAGTGTCCTACTCAGAAATACGGTATTGGATAATGGCGCGGGATTCCCAGAGGACGAGATACCAATAGAAAGTGTAAATGGTATTAAATTAGAACCTTTTGAACGCCTACATAGCCTTCCATCATCTGCCGTTGTCCACGCTTCACTCCCAACCGCATGGAGAGCATAGAAGATATCGTCAGGGTCGTACTTGGCCTTTACCTTACCCAATTTGTCATAATTGTTTCCATAAAACACCTGCTTGCTGGAAATCACCTTCATTGAGGTACGCGCCCCCTCCAGGAGTCATCTGCTCTAGCTGCGGCAGCAATTCGTTGGTCATTAGAGACTGAGCAGCGAGATTCTGCTCCCAATTTGTGTTGTTCCAGTAACTGATTTCTAAAGGTCAGTCGGTACTGTATGAGAGGTGGAGACACCTGCTAAGAGGTCAACAAGTTGCTCCTGAACTTACGTGCCAATCACTGCGTCAAAGATTGCATCTCGCCATGCTGGGATAATGGTGTTAAGAATAGGCCCAGATTGCTGCTTTACATTCAACGAGAGGCCCGAAACGACGCCTCCTCTGTTGTTGATAGTTCGGAGCGCCGAGGTCGAAGTCTGCGAGTTTGGTTCAACAAGTGAGCGCGGTATCAATCTGCCTCCCACTTGAATATTCGAGACATTAGTAGGCGGATTCATCGCGATGTAGCTGTCTAGGTATGTTGGATAGTCCTCCACGATATATGCTGTAGAAGGTATGGGTTACTTTTCACGTTCTCGTCTACAGACTGAGGATAAGAATCATCAAACGTACTGTACTTGATTGTGCTCTGATCTAGCCTCGTGATGGCTGGAAAGAGTAGATTATGCAATTGCGACTTTGTCAGTCCCGGGGCGGTAGTAGGTGCCATGATGAAAGAGGCGTTTGAAAGCAGCCAGATGCTCACAGCACCTGCATCCACCACCCGGAGAAGATTCGTGATGAAGGCTTCGACTGCATCATAGAATTTGTCCTGGGTGATACCGTCGGCACTGAAAGTGAGGTTCGCGGCTGCCGTATGCTGATCCGCATATGCCTTACTCGTGAGGGATAGTACCACGCCGTAAGTGCCGCCACCACCTCCAGCCAATGCCGCGTACAAGTCGACATTGTCTCTTGGAGATGCTGTTATGAGCTCGCCTGTACCAGTAACGACTTCCCATTCAAGAACTTGATCCGCTGCAAGTCCAAATTTCGATGCCATAGGCCCGTGACCTCCTCCTTGCGTATAGCCACCCGCAATACCGACAGTTGGACAATTCCCGCCTACGACAACAAGACCTCGGGAATGGGCGGCCAGGACGGCTTCATGCACTTGTACTCCGGCGCCCATTTTGATCGCCTTTCCAGTATAATAGGATGATTGATAATCCGAAAACTCGATGCTCTTCAGGTGGTGAGTCCACATGGCGACGGCACCAGCTCCTGTGGATTTTCCGTAATAATCATGGCCGGTATTACGTATCATTAGGCGGATGTTGTTCTTTTTTGTAAAAGCAACCGTCTTATGGTAATCAGCGGCCTCGCTCGCATTCACGGCATGTTGAACTTAGGACCCGACTTCACAACGGGCGTTCTTAGGGTAGAACGGATCACAGCTCTGGTCTGCGAAGTAGGGGGCCATTATCGAGGATGACGTCTCGATATGCGTCTGGGGGAAACCCTAGTTGGGCTGCAGTGTCGCACATTTCTCGGCATCGTACGGCTCGAAGGAATCTATATGACAGGCACTCGCGATCGGTTTCGTGGCAATGAGCTTGCCTCCTAGGGTGAGGTTGAAGTCGTTCCAGGCGGCTTCCATAGGCCAGCAAGTGTCTCCTGGAAATCATCGACACTCCGAGGCGTTTGCGAGCCTCCCGGATTGACGAGGGAAGATATTCTCCATGTTCTGGGGTACAGCAAGGACTGGCTTAAGCAGAGGCAAGAGCATGCGAAAGTGTCGAAAGAATAGACCGGCCATAATCTTCCCCTGTTCGCTTGTTGTGATAAATGACCAGCTTGGACATATTCACTTCCACGTCACTTCAGAGTTTTATGGACTAGATATGGATCGAAATCACCGCCTGACATGAGTGCTTGCTCGTCGACTTGTCACCTAAGCCCAGACGTCGACCAGGCGAGCGATGCCGCTGGCTGACTCGTTTGCAGCGCCAAATACCTAATAACGCAGCTTGTACGCGTTAATATCCGATGGAGGCGGTATCACGCCGTGAATGGAAAGGCTTACTACCGATTGCAGATCCTAAGGAAATGAAGATTTGCGGCGCTATCAGGACAAAGTGCACTCATGTGCAGTACCTCTCTGTCCGAACAGCGCAAGACTACCGCATCGAGCGCGATTTAAGAATGTACAGATCTCGTACCAGCCGACCTTCGATGTCACAGCTGCAGCTGTACTCGTTCATTTACGATTTTTAGCGCGCCACAAGCACGGAAACTTTTTGGAGGAACCCAGTTCGCTTGTAGACGATATGGCGGAAAAAGTGCGTAGTGTAAATCCGAAAAGACTCGGACAAACAAGTTTCCCTCTTAACTGAAGGATCCATCTGCAGTGTCAATCTTATTCATGGTTTCTCTAGGAAAACGTCGGAGATGGGACGGGATAATGTCAGCGGTGAAAAGAAAAACAAAGCATCAGAGCTAGCCACCCATACCAGTCACATGGGTTGTGCATCAAGTACAATACCTACATGCGCTGTAGCCTGCAGGTTGCTGACGACGACGTGTGCACGCCACGCTGAAGAAGGATCACTCAACGCCTGCAGATCACTGAATGCCTACTAAATCCAACGGATGATACGTCAAACACATGGCCAGGGTCTGTGCTTAACGCGAGAGCTGTTTCATAGACACCCCATTGTTAGAGCTCCGTTGTAATGCAAGCCTTAGCCGAAGCAAAGGTTCATTGGGATCCTCAGTAGTGCAAATGGAACCCAAGTCTACGGTTAAAGCCGTCTGAATGCAGATACATGGGCAGCCTGATTGACAATTAGAGCCGGCTGAGTGCAGATACGTAAGACAGTGCACATGGTGTCTTGATCTACAGTTCAAGCCGGCTGACCGCGGATGTAGAGAAGGGTGCAAAATTGCCCGGGTCTGCAGTTGCAGCATAACAAGTGTCTTATCGCAGATTGCTATTTTTGTTCGGACCCGTTTCGATCCGTTGAAAAGATCGATATCTTGGGGTGTAAGCTTGCTTGATTTTTGCCACCTAGAAAAAAGCCTGGTACTTAAGGTACCTGTTCTAACTGTATTGGGCCTAGCTGTATAGCTATGGCCCCAGAGGCCACCTTCCTCCCCCACACCGTGCACGCGCCTGACTCCACTCGTTACGATACCACGAATCAGAAGGACGGAAATTTTGAGGCCTGCTACACCCTAAGCCTGAAATGGTAAGCAGCATCTATGGCGTACCCGTAATCGCATAAAGAGTAATGGATTCAAGGATAAAATGGACTTCCGGACTCATACACCGCGTTACATGGTCAGTCGCTGATGCTACAGTTCCACATACGTCAGGACCCACAAAGTAATAGTGTTCATATGGTACCGATAAGGCGGATCTATGTTGTCAATTGCGGCAAGCTATATTTTGTGGTCGTACAGGAGGAGTATTCTAGTGTGAGAAAGCTGATGTGCGTGTCTGCAAAGGCGCACACAGGGCTGGAATCAGTCTTGGTTGGGTCACTGATTTCTAGTGCATTTATTGCAATGGGATATGTAGTACGATAAACACTGAGTAAAACGTCGAATTTATCCCATCCGCTGGCGCCTGTGGTTCAATAATGCTTGGCATCCCCTACCAAATTTCTACATACTTTGAATGGCAGCAATATGATCATTCCAACACGCTATATGGTTACATATATAGATCCCATATAGCTTACAGCCGTGCAGACTCCTTGAGACTCGTTGTCGCCGCTTTCTATTATCAATTCCACGCGGAGTAACGGAATTATTAGATAACTCCATCAGGGCCTTTCTAGGTCTTGCTGGAGGTACTTTTCTCCCAAAATAGGAGCAAGGCACGCATGTCTTAGGATTAGGGTTAGGATCTTTCTTCACGTGATCTAGATCATTGGACGTCTTATTACGAGGCATAGTGGTGGTTTATGTGAGTTTATTAGATGTTGGACGCGTTGTTTTTTTTGATGGTTGCGGGACGGAGAGCGTAGGGCTGAACCCCTGAATATTGAACCACGCCAGCGGATGGGATAGGGCTATCATACAAAGCGAGGACTCGCCCAAGACAGCTATGGTGGCCTGAAATAACCTCAACCGATAGTGAAGTTTTTCTAGCAAGAGACCAGGGCTTCTCTCTTACCTGTACCAAGAGGGGCGTACCACTTTGTTGCGTATCATGTCCGGGTGCTCGTACCATCTCTCCGGAACGAAATGTTGCCCTCGTTTGCAACAGTCTTCTCCTAAAACTGGTAAGTCTTGTAATAAGATTGCTGCGGGAATGCACTCACTGCGTGAGATGGACAACCGAGGAGCCACAATTGTCGTGAGCGGTGGAATGTACGTTCCCCCTATTGTGACACCATACTCTTCGTTTTTCTGTTACCTCCTGTTGGGAGGGCAGGATACAAGCGCAGTGTCTCAGCGATGACACCGTTCAGGTGCGGAAGTGTTGACATAAGCTTCGTGTTACACACGTCGAGATCATGGATTTCGTTGTATATCTTCTCTGCGTGGTTGGGCCTGAGCGCGAGCTCTCAAAAGAGTCCCACGAGGATGGAAGCCACAGGCTCACTGTCATGAAGTGCGTGAGTGTCATGCCTGTTTATCAATAGATATGCGCTCACCTCCCTGCAACTATTGCAAGCAGGCTATCCCCGCTCAGCCACATCAAACTTCCAGTAGACTTTGCGTCCTCTATGAGGTAATGTGCCACGTCTGGTTCACGAGCAGTGTTATCTTCCTGCTAGCCATCAGTAGGTATCTTATTGGAGATCAATAAGACTGTTTGGGATCACCTCAATTCGCTCCTGCATCTGCTTCTCGCTCCAGGATCTCATCCCATGCCAGTCTTTTATCACCCCTACTCGAGGGAGTAGCCTGAGACCAAGCTGGACAGCCTGAGGAACTGGACTTAAAGGGCCAAGTAAAGACAATGCGCGTTGCAACAAGATGATTATGTGGTGCCATTTCTGATCTTCCAACATATTAAAAGATTTGTTGAAGACAAAGCCGCCCATCGTATCGAAGCCGAACCAGTGAAAACGATCTCTCACATCTCCCGGATGTCAGCACGGATAAGAATCTGAATATTGGTGTGTTACTTCTACGCCAGAATATTTCCAAAGCCAAAAAGTCCGGCTTGCCTATGCCTTTTATAAAGTTTCTGCCAGATTTGATCAAGATACTACTAAAAATGCTCTGGTCTACTTCCCATCCATCTGGTGGCTAATCTTGCAAGGCAGCAAGAGCCCCTGCTGCCTCTGTTAAAGCGCTTGCCCAAAGCATGGAATGAAGATTGGTTGCCGATGCATCTATCCTTGGTGGGTACTGGCCGACTTCTGGCCGACTTCAAGCTAATGTTCTTTTGGCTAACCTACTCTATAGATTCTTTTATTTACGCTAGTCAGGACTCCTCGGATTTCTATATAATATATTATACTTTAATCTTTCTCGCTAGCTAAGTAAGGATGAAGCTATCTTTATATTTAGCTCTACGCCCGACTTCTATACCTTTCTCTAATGGCTCCCGAGCTTGTACGGGTAAACGTTTTTTATAGGCTCCAGTTTGCGCCACGATTGCGGCCCTGTTCGATGGCTGTGCTTATTCATTTTGTACAGGACCGGACGTTCTAATGGCTCTAGAATAATAGGGAATTAGATCTATACGATTGCGGTAATGCTACATTGATAAGCTAAGCAGCACCAAGCGAACGAAAGCCCCGCCATAAAATCCAAACTCCCTCTTCCACTCATTGAGTCTCTTCGCGAGCAATCTATAAGCCCAGCTCACAGCCCCCCTAGATGTCAAAGCCGTTGAGCAGCCGGCAATAGCGGGCACGCAGTGTCTCATCGCTTTGAATCAAAATGGAATGTCGAACAGTTTTTGAACTTTCCACAGACCCCTCGCGATCTCAATGAATCCCACGGACCACCACCTCTTTTTCCATCCTTCTTTGATCGGCAATCTCTCTTCTTTGTACAACGCGCGCATATATTCACATGGAACCTTCTGCCCATCTCCAAAGGCCTTGAGCATCAACAAGATCTGGCCGGTGGCAATAGTGTGCTCGGGAGGACCGTACTCGAGGGATGGGTTCGCTTCCAACTGCTCGTGGATTCTTCGTCGTTGCAGCTTGCAGAAGTCTTCCAGGCTGATCATCTTGCCCCCGTCCGACGAAGAGTCGAGCATTTCCTTGATGAGCTGGGGATCCGGACTGTGATTGTCACCTTGGGCGACATCACGGCGGGAAAGAGAGATGTCATGTTCAATGGCTCCGTGAATGGACATTTGGTCGAGGTTGATGCACTTGTTCCCACTGGAGTCGAACTGCCCATGCTTGCGGAGGGCGAAGTTGGCAAAGAACAAAGCGTATGGGTTGGTGAATAAGAGCCATATTTTCTTCCAGAGTGACAGAGGCGGTTGCGCGGCTACCATTTTGGGGGTTTTATACTCAAGGAAACATGGATAGGCGAGTATGGCGCGAAATGCGTGGGAGATTCCGGCTTCCTTCATTCCTGTCATCAAATCGCTGGCGATGACACTCCGCCCATCTCTAGGGAGATAGCCATGATTGGCGAGCGCATTGATGAGCGGACACGGGCTTCGGAGGTCCGTTGGCTTTGATGGTGCGTATTCACCTCTGGGAAGTGACTTCGAGAGGAGAGGGAGTGATTCCGACGACATGGCGGATTGAGGAGCGACGACAGAATAACTAGGTCCACTAGGGTGCACAGCGAGCTCAGGTGAATTGTTGAAGTGAGAGACAGGTAGTCAAGCAAAGGTGGAGGTCGACACTACCGATGGCAGATTATGTTCGAACTGAAATCAAAGCGCGGCTCGACTCAGAAAGAGAGCACCTGAAAACGGAGGGGCGCAGATTTTGTCAATCCAGGAGCCGTCAAAGAATTACAGATGCGGCTTGTAGATAGCTCTAGCCCGCAGCACTAAAGCCAAATCGAGACATCAGGGGGCTTTGTGTGGTATGCGATTTTTTGCATGCCAAGCATTCCAGACGATTTTGATCGACACCCTTGTTGTGCTGCTACATAGTTGCTCTCCCTCTGCTCTTCGCACCTCTCGTTCAACGTTCCTCGTCTTGCTAGCCAGCACACGCTCAGTCTGAGGTATTCTTATGAAACCATTGATTTAGCACTCGGTCTTTGCGAATTCAAGTTCCGCGATCAGCACAGAACATCCTACCATGAACGGGACTGCCGGCACCGTCAGCAGGCGAGACTTTGAGTTTGACTCACTCAATTTGCAATTGAAGCAGAGCAAGAAGTATGCCAGCTTCCATGGAGATGCACTCATTGGGGTCAGTGAGCCATGGCTGTTTCGATCGTCATTCTCACATATTTCACTCTAGGATGTTCGGCGGGCAACCGGGTTCCTCGAAAGTTGGAGGAATAGCGACGATGACTTTCGCAGGATACTCTTTAATCCTAAAAACTATCCGGCTCTTGCACATATCCTGAGTAAATATTTAACTACACAGACTTTGGATGTGTGTAGGCCCCCAGCGAGTCTTGATAAGACTGACGACCGATTCTGTGCAGATCAAACGGGGAGCCGGGCTTATTGCGACCCTTGCAAATGACAGCAACCGCAGGGCCGCATTTGTCGAAAGTCAGGTTAAAAGCAAATTCGAAAGGATGCTACACCCTCCACTCACTTATCTCGGGGATGCCTTCCAATACCGCGCAGTAGACGGCAAGTTCAACAGCGCTATGAATCCGCATCTAGGACAGGCCGGAGCGCCCTACGCCAAGACTGTAAGAATTTCTCGTCTCTCCTTATACACCCGGTCTCTATGAGGTGTAGGATGGATGTCTCAAAATATTTACCTTTGCTCGAACTCCTGGTTTCCCAGCCATCCCTATCCGGTGGATATACTGACTCGTCATCCCAGGTGCCAAGCAAGACTCATCCACTTGGAGCACTGCCCGACGCTGGTAACCTCTTTGATCGACTTATGGCAAGAGAGGAGGGTGGTCGACAGAGTCGGTCAGGGCTGTCCTCCATGCTCATATACCATGCCACAATCATCATCCATGATATCTTCCGTACCAATGACAACGACAAGAATATCTCCGATAGCTCATCTTATCTCGATTTGTCCCCACTTTATGGCTTCACCATGGAAACACAGCGCCAAGTTCGAGATGATAGATTCAAGCTTGGTTTGCTCAAGCCCGATACATTCGCGGAGGATAGGTTGTTAAGGCAACCGCCTGGGGTCTGTATCATGCTGGTCATGTATAATCGCTATCACAACTACGCTGCAACTCAACTCTATCGCATCAACGAGAACGGAAGGTTCTCGGTACCTAAAAGGTATCGTGGACCAAAAAAAATTGAGTTGGCAAGACACTTCTTGAAGGAAGACGACCAAAAGACGGAAGGCTTCAAAGAGGCCCGTGAGAAATACCAGGAAGCCAGGGAGAAGTGGATGACAGATTCAAGCAAAAGCAGACTTGAAAAGGCAAGACGAGATCTCCGACGCGCCGTTGATTATAGCATATTTCCAGATAGACAAGAGCAACAAAATTTCGAGGATGAATACGATCCTCCCGAGGATGAGCACGATCTTCAGCACAAAGGTCCCCCGATGAACGATCCCAGCCACAAGATTCTGGTAGTGGCAAAGAAGTTTGTTTCTCGAAAGGCTGACAATGATTCCTTCAAGAGTCTCTGCGCCAAGTACGAAGAAGCTTTGAAAAGATACACCACTCATGGGGTACCTGTGGAGCAAACCTACGAGAAAGCGATAAAGGCACTCCAATATTTCATTGACGAAGCTAGCATCAGTGAATCCGCACAACGGGGGTTCGAGGATGCTTATGACGCCGCTTGGAATAAGCTAGATGACGATCTCTTCAACACTGCCCGCTTGATCACCTGCGGCCAATACATACAAATCTCCATTCACGACTATCTGAGGGCATTGATGGGCTTCCATCAATGGAACACCAATTTCACGCTGGAACCTCGGATGGCCATGAATGGTCACCGAAACGTCTCACGCGGACTTGGAAATCAAGTCACGGTCGAATTCAATCTGCTCTATCGGTTTCATTGTGCCATTTCACTAGCAGATGAGGAGTACACTGAGAAATTCATGAAAGAGGCTGCTGACGCTGCGGGGATCAAGACTTTTGACCCCAAAAACATGTCGCTGCCGCTGTTTCTCCAGGTGATGCAAGGATACCATAAGAATCAAAAGAATTCGGTCAAGCCATCGGAGCAAGAATTTGGGCTCAAATCGGATCCTGACCTAGCATTCAAGCGAAATTCAATCACAGGCCTCTTCGATGACCAGCAAATGGTCAACCAGCTTCGCAAATGTATGGATGAGCCAATCTCAAACTTCGGTCCTCGTAACGTTCCCAGATGTCTGAGGAATGTCGAGATCATGGGAATACTCCAGGCGAGACAGTGGCAAATCGGAACGCTGAACGATTTCCGAGACTTTTTCGGCATGAGCAGGCACGATACATTCGAGAGCATCACTGGAGACACCGAGGTTCAAAACGCGCTGCGTGATCTCTACGAACATCCTGATAAAGTCGAGCTGTATCCCGGTATCTTTTGCGAGTCTGATAGGGAGCAGAATCTGGATCCAGGCCCGAGCGATGTTGATGCTGCTCTTTGGGCGGCCATCTTCTCAGACGCCATTACCTTAGTACGCTCAGATCGCTTCTATACCGTCGACTGGAACACAAACTCTCTCACGTCATGGGGCATGAAAGAGGTGACGTCGTACGACAACGAGTTGAAGAGTTCGGTATTTCATCGACTCTTGCAACGTGCTTTTCCAGGATGGTTCCCCTACAACTCGATTCGCTTCTTCCATCCATTCTACACTGCGGCAAAAAATGCTGAGTATGCACAACAACAAGGATATGGTCAGGACTTCCGGATGACTATAATCCCAGAGGCCAAGGATATGTATGGGAGGCCGACCGAATACCGATACGAGACTATAGATTCGGACCCAGTGAAGCCATGGAAACCATATTATTTGGACGATCATGAAAAGATTGCTGCTGTTTTGGCGAATGACTCGGACAACTTGGTCCACCCAGCCCGCACTGAACTTGCTGGATTGCCCCAGAGTGTCGTCGACATCCTGTCTCCAGGCCAAAAGAGAAATCATCCTAAAGGAACCGAGATCAAAGCGGATGACAGCGCCTTGAGGACATATTTTGCTGACCTGATGCACGATATCATCAAGCGAGATTCGATCCTTATGGACACTCGAAAAGCAGCATATCAAATCGATATCACTCGAGAGTAAGCTTTCCAGGACTCGCTCTACTGAAGACCGTTTCGTCCATTATTGACAAACTCCCAGTTTCGCAATTCCAGTGACGACCAGATATGTCGCAGACTTCCTTGGCTTTGGTCACCTCATCAAAGGCGATCAAACTCCTAAAGCCCCCTACACGGAGAACCAGATCTATCAACATATCACAAATTGTCAAGTTTTCTTCTCGTACAATGCCGACGAAACTAAGATGTTGAATCGACGCAAAGCATATAGATCGTCCATAAATTTCCTGTACGATCTGACGAAAAATGGCAACATCTGGAAAGCCAACAGATGGAGAGTTACTCGTTATTTGGTTTCCATGGGCAGGAAAGAAAGTAATCCCATGGTTAAGCTCGGTTTCGAGGTTGCAGAGAGAGTTCTTGAGCATGAGGGAAAAGATGCAGGCAGAAGTGCTGCTATTCTTCTGCTGACTGCACTCGACAGTGCCTACAACTCTGTGCTAGCTGTAAGTGTAACAAAAATGATGTTACGAAACTTGACTGTGTTGACGATACTCTACAGTTTACTTCGGTTCTTGATCACTACATCAACGGCTTATATAAGCTCGCAAACCCTGCGGAAGAGACCAAATCAAGCGAATGGTTGGATGTGCAGAAGCTAGCTATTGCGAACGATGCACAGAGCGACAAAGATCTTACCGAGAAGGTGTTAGAAGCTCAACATGTCAGCGTGCGACTCCCTATTATCCGGAGAGCAATCAAAGATACGGATGTCAAGAATACTGAAGGCGAGGTCCTTTTTTCAGTCAAGAAAGACCAGAGAGTCATTTGTGATATCGTAAGAACCTCGGTGTTGTTCACTACGCCTTCGGAGCTAACGAAATCAACAACAGAACTCGGCCAAACAAAAGCACCCGGCAGCTTTCAAAGAAGGTAACTACTTAAATTACCAACCAAGCCTCACTTCGAAATACGTCGAGTATCACTCCAAACATGTCGCTGTCGTGGGCCTCACATCCATGATTAAGACAGCGGCACAAATGAAAAACCTCCGTCGCGGTAAAGATGCCCAAGGCTTTCTCAAGAAAATCGACCTGGATTCTTCGAGCGAGGGCTATTCGAACTTCATGGCCCCTCTACGAATGAAGATGGTTGAGGCTGACGCCGAGTATGCACGCGAACATTTAGATGATCAAGACGCAAAAACGGTTTTCAACAAACGCATCCTCAGGCCTAGCACAGACACGTACCTGACGCCAGAATGGGACGAGTTTGTGCCCTTCCCAACGAGTAAGTCAACCTATTCCTCACACTCATCATGCCTCTCTCCCCTTCTCTCCCTCTTTCTCAAACAGAGTCACTGAGTCCTTCTCCCTTCTCAGCATGGAAACTCTACTTCGACGGCTTCGGCCCGTCCAACTACGGTGGGCCAAGGGATGGGGTCGAGTACTCGATCCTCCAAGAGTCCATCGCCGGCCTCCCCGATGACTACCCACCCTTCTACCAACCCCAAGGCGCCAGCAAATATGGCGGCTCCTTCGCCGTCACGACGTGTGTTTGCAACGGTCCCGGAGTGGTGTGTCAATGTCAATACGGTGCTAGGCATAACACCGAGTCTTCAAAATCCACTTCAAACGGTGAGATCAAGGTGGGAGAGAGGACGCCGATGCCGGCCAAACGGACGCCTGTTACGTCGGCCGGATGTGGGGTACCGGGTGAATATATGCCCGGAGTTGCTGGATGATAGGATCTATACAATTGGAGGAGAGGATGTGCGCTGATTACTTTTGTCGTTGTTGTTAGTACAGTGATGGGAAATCCAGCTTGCAATTATATATGTATTTACAAGTCTCCTAGGTTTTTAGAAGATCAAATACAATAATAGTTTAATTGTTTCGTTAGCGACTTAATATATCATAGAAATATATCAAAAGGGTACGTACGATACTGTCTTTTCTAGATTTCTGGCGTCCTGAGCTTCTGCTCTACTCAAAAACTTCGCTCAGTGACTCTCGCTGTGTATCAAATCCCGTCTGAAATCGAACCATGAGCACTGGAATGTGCGACGACGATTGTAGAATAATCACCGTGGCAAGATAACGTGGCAAATCCAAAGGATTCAGGATACAGCCCCGAAGCAAGAGATATTGGTACGTCATTGATTCAATTCATACCACGGCGTGGCTATGGAAGACGTCAATTGGGCTTCCTGCCCACCACGCAGAGCCAAGGGGTATCCAAAGAGACACCCTGCGCAAACTCTGCGCTCAGCTGACCCATCCACCTCCGGACCTCATCTGCTTTGTCCACTCCAACCACGGTCGAGTCTCCTGCCAAATCTTCCAAACCTGCCAAGTTGCTCTGACCCCAAAGGAGGCGGTATTCGTCCTTCATAGGTATCTTATCGTAGGCTTTTAACTCGAGGCCATGTTTTTCAAACGAAGACGGCAGTTCCTCAATCCATCTAGAAGGACAGACATTAGCCTATTTAGGACTCGAATGATCATGTTAGTCTGCCTACTCGTAAGATGTGTTCGGCTTTGGCTTGTGCATCATTTTCGCCAATCGGTCCACAGCCGTGCTCGAGGTCGCAGGATTGGAAGTCTTTGCCCTACAGGCGTATATCTGCGCTTCGAACCACTGGAGGTATCCGCCAGGTTCTTTGCGGGATCAGGTCAGTACACAGGTGCAAAGTAGAATTACATTTAGAGGGTAGGACCGCAGTGTGTGCGCTTACTGAGTAACGCTACGAGGTTTTCGAGGAGCGGTTGCGCGTCTTCATTGTTCACAAGCGTACAGAAGAAGCGTATGTGCACAACATCATACTGGCCCAGGTGTTCCTGCAGGAACGGCTTGAATGCGTCGTGTGTGGTCAGATGTATGTTCTTTGCACACCAATCTTGAAATGGATACTGGCTCGAAGATATGTCGAAGCCATCAATCCGTGCTGAAGGCGATAGCTGGCTCGCGAGTTCAAGTGGCCAAATCCTTCAGGTCAAAGATTAGTCAAGGCGGCCAGAATACTAGCTATCGGTAGATTTACGCAGTACCAGTGCCAATGTCGGCAATGCGGACATTGCTCGGGTCGTATTGGACCTTGGGATGGAGGAGATAGCCACACAGCTGTGTCATCATCCAGTGGTTGTGATTCAGACTGGTGCAAAGTAGTCAGCCCAGGATTCTCAGCACATAGATACTCGATGTCACCGAATAGAAGATCTGAAGTCCCTGTTGAATATGTAAGGAGCATTATCACCGTCTTTAGACGCCATGATTATCAGTTGATCTGAATTTACTGAGGCACCATGGAAGACTGTTATAGATGGGAGTAAGGTACGGAGCTGAAAATACCCCGCCGGAAGAGCTGAAGTGCGGAAAGTCCTCAAGTTGCCCTATCAATCTTAGCTCGAACACCTTCTCCTCGACAATCTAATATTACGACTGTACCGCTTAACGTTTATATAATGTTAACTAATTCCTATAGTGTTTTCCTCGTACGTACGCGTATTACTTAGATCGCTAGGTAAAAAGTAGAGCTATAGAGAATACTAGGTATCGAGATATATTATAAGTAAGCTATTACGTTGACAGAATCTAAAAACGTATGGCGCATTGGGGGAAAGGTAGACAGATGTTTAGACACCCTCCTCAACGTCACTCGAACTGCATATCGGAGGTCTTGACGTGAAGCTATCAGTTGAGCACGGGCTGAAGACTGCACTGTTCCAGTTTCCTGAAACTTCCAAACGAAGTTGAGTCATGCCGACAGCGGTCGGGTCAGCATCGACCGTACATCCTCTCATCTGACCTACAGAGCACATGAGGTAATTGGAACCCCAAAGGTAAAACACCCACTATGCCCAAAACATCCTTCTCGAATCCGACAGCGCTCTACATGGCACGATCCTCCACCTTGCACCACCCACCTGATCGTCCTTTCAACGCAAGAAGAGCACTCTGAATCCAACATCCTCATCACCCCTTCCCCCCACAAACACCAACCACAAATCCAACCCTTCCCCTCCGTCCACCTCTCTCCATCCTCAATCCCCAGACAAAACCCCTACTCCACACAAACCAACACCCCACTCAAGCCCACCAAAACACGCAACATCAGACATCGCCATCAAAAAGCCCGCGACGCAGCCCTTCAACCATACCACAAGTGCTCCTCGATCTAAATCTATGAAACCGCGTCAAAATACGCGAGTAAGGCAAACATAAGCTCCAATAATCGAAACCTACCTCGGCTGTTGACAGCAAGTATGGTGCTCCGTGCGCAGTGCTAAATGTAGAACAGATCACAAATGAAGTCTATTAAAGACCGTCCCGGTGTAGGAGCAATTCGAATCAGAAATAACGAGAATGGGAAAACGTAGATCCAATGCCTAAACAGGAGCGATGCTACATATGCAGAAAGTATGACCATGAAAGCCGTGAGGCAATTTCTACTACAGCACAAACCGAAAGCCCCTCCGACTCGCCTCTCCCGGTATTCCTTCCCTAGCAGCAACGGCGCCTTCAACAATTTCGCCTCGATCTAGCTTTTTATTCAACCCCACCAAGATAAAACGGAGTAAGGTAGCCATGCAGAGAGCCATGAAAGCCATCACGCAATTGACGCTCATGGCAACGACTGGTTCTCATTAGTATCTGATTTTTGTTCTAAAATTGAAGGAACCTACTATAGCGCGGTCCTGCCGACTCTGGATACATGTAAGAAGCGTATATTGAGGAAGAGTTCGAGACAGCATTTCTAGCACATTTCCGAGTCAGTATCAACACATGTGGGAATTTGTTTGGGGGAGTAAAGAGGAGGAGGGGGAGGAATTCGGAAAGGTGCCTTACATGGCCGCGAGAGCAGCGGCACGCTGGATTGAGTATTAGCATGGCTTTTGCATAAAAAGGATTAGAAATCTACCTTTGCAGGAGGGCGGGGTAGTGTATTCGAGATCCAACCTAGAGCCACCACATAGCCCGAATAGACTCCAGCGGGCATGAGCATCATAGCAAAGTATCTTGGTCCGATTGATGTAGTGGTCGCAGCAATGATGAATGCGATTACGGCGAAATACAGCGGTAACGTGACGTGGAAGTATCTTTCTCCCGTTTTGTCGGCGTGCCGGGCGTTGCAGAAGGATGTAATGACAGCCAGGATATAAGGTGGAACCGTGAGGAGCAGGGAGTCGACATCTGAGTAGCCCAGAGTTGCTACTACCGTGGGGAAGAGATTCGTGACGGTACCTGATGCAACGAAACCAAAAAGTATGGCCATCTGAAAAAGTGTTAGTGGGGAATCCAAGCGATACTTCGGTAGGCTTACCAGAATCCACATCTTGATATCCTGAAATGCAAGCTTCATTCCGTGGAAGAATGTCTGCTGGCTCGAATCAACCCAGTCATCTTCTCCAATATCCTCCTCCAAGCGCCACACGGCTAATTGACGTTCTTCCTCGGTAAGCCAGCTCGTCGTTCGAGGGAAGTTCGGCAGCGCAAAGTATGCGCAAAATGCAACGAAGATGGTAATGACACCTTCGATAATGAACATCCAGCGCCAAGCGCGGAGGCCTCGAGCTCCGTCCAAGCCATTCTTGATACCCGCTGTTATCAGGCCAGAGAATGCTCCAGAGATTAGAGCACCGGAGTATAGCATAGCTGTCCGAAACCCCAGCTCTTTTCTGGTGTACCAGGAGGACAAAAAGAACAGACATCCGGGGAAATAAGCAGCCTCCACGAACCCGAGGAAGAATCTGATGGCGATCAAGCCTCCGTAGCTTTTAGCTCCTGCTGTAGCAGCGGAAATGACACCCCAGATGACCATGACCGTCGGCAGATATAGCGCAGGCTTTCCAATCTTATTCAAGAACAAATTTGACGGAATTTGCATGAGCAAATAGCCCACGAAGAGTATACTAAGCGCTGTCAGATACTGAGTGCTAGTAAGGTTCAATCCTCCTTTAGACGGTGGGTCCTGTAAACCTGCCAAGCGGGCTGCTGCGATGTTATTCCGGTCAAGATAGTTCATAATATACATGAGAATGATCATCGGTAGGAGTCTAAGGTCGATCTTGCGGACCAATGCTGTCTCCAATCGTTGTCGCTCTTCCATGGACAGACTTTTGACGAGCTCTGGAGGCTCTCTGTTTGACCTTGTGATTGTAGGGACATCTTCGAGCGAGGCATTAGACACATGTTGGGCGAGCTTATGATCTTCCTCATCGCCGTAGTCCTTGGCGCTAGGTGTGGTCATGTTCGCAGGCTATACAGTGGTTGTGAAGCCTTGTAGAAAGCAGCATAAGCTTCGAGGAAGGCCTACAAGATGGTAGAGAAGCATAAGAAGCATAAGAAGCATTCAGTCTACTGAATGGCTCAGATAAATTCTCCGGCAGTCCATGACGGCATGTATGCAGCCCCATGCTAGATAAGAGAACATCCATCGCATTGACCAGTCAACGACGAGGAATGCATAGAGACTTGAGCGAGAAAGGCAACATAAGACGAGAGGTATGCGGGGAAATCTCTAGCGGGAACGTGCCGTGACCGTGACTATGCCCTCGGGTATTGTCTCCTCTCACCATTTTTCTTCATTGCCGTTAGAGAGCCAATGGACCATGACCTTGAACACGACGCTGGCTAATATCTTCCAAAACTTAGCTCCTGAAGACAGGGAAAATGATTGAAGTGCTACAGTACACTCGGGCATCCGGCCTTGGCAACCCCGGGCATCCTCCACCCATATCAACCACCAAGACATTCAACCCATCTTGATCCCCATGACTTGACGACTATCATATCATCGCTCTTTTTCAACCCCATGGCCATCATCACCGAAAAATCCAGCGACATCTTCTCCGCGCCCCCCAAAAGCATCCTAATCCGTACGTCCCCACCCGCAATACACATTCAACCCCACTAACCATACCCCCCAGACGCCTGCAACGCCCGCGGAGCCTGGGGTTCCGGAGTAGCCCTCTCATTCAAGCAAAAATACCCCTACGCCTTCCGCGCATACAATGCACACTGCCGCTCGGCACCCGCAGGCTCCAAGCTCTCCGTCAAACAACACCAAGCCAGCATCGTGGGCACCACCCTGCTCATACCCCCTCCCAAAGCGACAGCTCAGCAACGAGCAGTTAAGACGCCTCACTATATAGCGTGTCTGTTCACCTCTCTCGACTATGGGAAAAAGGTGTCGCCTGCCGAGGAAATACTGGAGAACACGGGAAAGGCGCTTGAGGATCTAGCAAGGCAGTTCGCTGCGATGCGAGAGTTGGGGGAAGAATTGGGAACTTGCTACGCGGTGAGGATTAATAGCGGGAAATTTGGTGTCGAGTGGCAGAAGACGAAGGCAGTGCTGGAGGCCGGAGACCTGGATATCACGGTCGTGCGACCAGAGAGGGAGGAGAAAGCAGACGGGGCAGGTGCTGTAGCAGAAGAAGAGGCGGGGCAGCTTTCCACTACACGCGGTAAAGCAAAAGGTAGCAAGCCTTCTGAGCTTCCTGGAGCGAAGGCCGAGAGCCCTGATGATAAGCAGGTGATTGGAGGAAAGAGGAAGCTGGAGGCGGCTATTGATGGGGATGACAAAAGTTACGGTGAGAATGCGGATCGAAGGCAGCAGGCGCCACTACATCCGGGGATTGCAAAGCGGAGGAAGAAGCTAGGGTTGGACAAGTAGCTGTCCATGTTGAAGATTGAATCTTGCTGCCATGATACCCACTTCATAGCGTTCAAAGAAACAGTGCAAATGCAAAGACTCCATATCCACTTATGTTCACAAGGGTATCTCAACACCCAAATAGCCAACAATGAGCCCACAAGCCTACCTACTCTTCCATCCGTGACCCTTGCCCCAGACCTCCAACCACAGCCTCCAACCCCTCTATCTCGTCCCTCGTCCTCAACTCACCTCCCACAGCTTCCCCGTCCTCTCTCCCATTCCCAACAATCCTCCTGACCCCACTCTCGATATACGCCCTCCTCTCCTCTCTCTTTCCGTCCCAATTCCCTTTACCAGCTGACCCTTCCTTAAGTTCCCGCATCTTCGGCCGCAACTCCGTCACCAGCTTCCGCAGCGCAGGTAACTGGGATGTGACGAATTGCGCATTGGACGTAAGGGGCGTAGCGTCTTTCGCTGATGACGAGAACGAGAGGTTGAGCGATCGAGCCGCAGGGTTGGTGTGAGAGGTGAGGAAAGCGAGGGAGGGACTATCTGCGGCTGCTGGGGGAGAGAGCAAAGTATTGAGTTGGGCAATAAGGGTTGCGTTACGAGTGTGCGTGGAACGAAGCGCGAGATTCAGTTTGCGGGTCTCTTGGAGTTTGCGCCGAAGCAGGAGGATCGATTCTGGCGTAGGTGCGGAGGACGGGATCGGAAGCTGGATGTCCTGTCGAGCTTGTCAGCGATACGATCTAGCAGCCCCTGATGCGGTAGCGCTCGTAGAGCAATTTGCATACCTCATAATGCGCTAATCGCATCCATGGCGCCAAATCATCGGGAATAGTAAGGATATTCCTCAGTGTGTAGATCTCGAACTTGTCGAATGACTTATCAACTGTCGATTCGAGCAGCGTCTCAAGCTGATGAACCCCATTTTCAAGCTCTGTCGCTGCTTCTGACTCGATGTTGCCGTCGCCGTCAGCGTCCGGTATTGATATGGTAGTGGAGCTGTGATCCCGCGAAAAGCCTAGCTGTTTCGGGGGTATTGAGAGGAGGCCGGTCTCCAAGGCTTCAATGGCTTGATAGATGATGGTGTTTACGGCGTTGATAATATCGTCGATGAGGGACTAGAGGAGGGGTTAGCAGGCGCTGAGTAGGCATTGAAGGGATTGAAGGGGCACCAAAGGGGTGTATTGGAAGTGCTCGGTGAGCAGCGCGTCGGCTTGTCTGTTTGGGTCTGTCATATTGCTGGTGTTTGGAAGATGTTCCTCGGCGCAAGTTGGAAGACGTGATGCTTTGTTTACCGAAGCCGCTAGCGCGGAATTAGCGTGTGCAAAAAACGCTGCAATTCTTGGCACGCTACATAGTCGAATCCCATAATTCTGCCTGCAACTCACTCCACTACGCGGCAAAGGACTACGAAGTCAACAAATCTGAGTGATTGGGGATCATCCGTTGTTGAAAAGAGAAGAGAACTCGATGTTTGCCCTGCTTCGACCGACTTTGCCCTAATAAGGAATTTCTGTCGCTGTCCTACATAGAGTATGCTCATGACCATCATACTTCAAGATATCCAGCGGTAGAAAATCCGCATCTCACAAGTCCCTTCAGGCAGCCTAATCGTGCGAAAAGCCAAGACAAGAGTCCCAATAGTGAGTGATGTACGCTTCGATACCTTGTAGAGACACATTTCAAACAAGCATACCTTTAGTACATGATCAAATTCTTCTTATAAAAACCAGCATCAGCTACCTATTCATGATTATCCCCAGCCCTTGTAGCCAGTCTCATCAGTCAACCTTGCTAAAAATTTCATATCGACTTGCTTTTTTCCTTGCGCTAGACGACAGAACAACTTACTTGTCGCCGATCATCCCGAATATGTCGCTATCGCTAAGCCAAACTCTGTAGCCCCATCAGCACGTCAGAATGGCTGAAGCCACCGGCTCAACTTCTGAAAAGCCAACTATCCTTTTCGTCCATGGAGCATGGGACAATGGCTCCGCTTGGGACACTGTCTGCGATTCCTTGTCCAAGCATGGCTATCCAACAGTCGCTCCATCCCTACCCAGCGCTGGCAGCCGACCGCCTGTCCCTTCTCACCTTGAAGACGCCAAAGTAATCCGACACGAACTTGAACTGCTCGTTCACAATCAGAAGAAGGAAGTCATTGTGGTTGGACACTCTTACGGAGGGTTTGTAGCCATCGAGAGCGTAAAGGGTTTTGAAAAGCGGCAGGGGCAAGAGGGAGGCGTGATTCACTGCTTAGCGATGAGCGCTTTTGTGGGCTGCAAGGGCGAAAGCGTAATGAGTATCCTCGATCACAAAATGCCGGAGTTTTTGGAACTTGATGTGATGAGACCCCCAAAATCTCGCTCAACAGCGACCGACTTTGAGAGCTAATATGTCTTAACACAGCCTGAGAACCCAGACTACGTCGTCATCCGCGGCGCCGAAATTGCCTTCTTCAATGACGTCAGCCCTGATGTCGCTGCCTCTCGTCTAGCCGTTGCTGCTCCGCATTCATATGCTACATTTAACTCCAGAATCCAAGATCCTTGCTGGAGTGACCCAGCCGACCGAAGCGAAGATCGCGAAGATGTTCCTCTTACCTATCTTGTCTGTGCCAACGATCAGGGCATTCCTAAAGAGTTGCAGCACCGCATGATTGCCAAGACTACAAATGTCGGTGGTGCCAAGTGGAGAGTATGGGAGTGCAGCGCTGGGCATAACCCGGCGATGAGCCAGCCGGAAACAGTAAGTGTGGCGGTAAGGAAGGTCGCTGGAGAGGATGTCGGCTCTGTACCGGATGTGGAGATTATATCTGAGCTGGCTGTATGTGAAAGATCGTATTGATTTAGCGCTCTTAATCAAATCTCACAGGACATTCGACCTTCTTGGCACATTGACTCCAGGAATATATGCTGTAAGCGCAACCCCGGCCCATCAACAATCCTTGGACTCTGGTTGTTCTATTTAAAATTTGACTAATTAACCAAGCAGCTTATTATCAATCAATATACAATTTGTCCCATCCAATCCAATCCAATCTATCGCTACTCCATGTCCGCATCATCAGCAGGGACGGACGGGCGAGCGAGGCTTTATGCCATTGTCAGCTGCTGATGGGATGGCCCGGCAAAACTGAAATTGGGTGGTGGGCGAGTGTACGAGTAATTCTAGGGAGAAGGCTGAGGAGTATCTCTGTACTAATATTGAGGGTTCAGATTTTTAATAGGATGCTGCTACAGTGAATGAATGAGAATAGGTACGGACAAACACTACGAAGTTCGAGACACTTGACAGAAACATATCAATCTGCTTGTAAATGTACAATGCGAGCCCACATCGCGGACATCCGCCTCTTCCACTGGGGACCTTGTCTGAGGATGAAGCCTCGGGAATTTTGGGTCGCGTCCCCAAGGTACTGTCTTGTCTTTTTGGCCCACATCGTGGAGATCAGCTTCGACCACCAGGGACCTTGTCCGCGGATGGAGTTTCGGACGTTTGGGATCGCCTCCCTACTGTCTTGTCTTTTTAGCCCAAGTCGGACTCGCGCCATAGTGTCCATCCTATCCCAGACCCTGGTCTCCATCCTCAGCACCGTTTCGCGATACAGCGTACCGCTAGTCCAATCCTCGGAACACAGCAAAGCTCGCTGCATGCCCCCTTCCTCGCCGCACAACACTACCGCCACTGGCGGTCGCACAGCCTCAAACAGTGTTACTGTCATAGTGTACGTATCGATTAGTGTAAAAACCTTCTTGTCGTGCTCCGAACTAGTTTTCGCCTTTTCAACGAGGGCCCTGACCTCGCCATCTGCCTGCTGTACAGGGTCAAGACCTGTGAATATTCCCTCATTTTTCGTAAACTCCTCGGCCTCGTCTGGCTTGAGGTCCTTGTCTTGTAAGAAGTCTGCTTTCATGCCTTTGTAGTCGAGACCGTGACGCGAAAGGGGGCTATTCGCTGTACTCCATTGCAGTCTTCGTTCGTATGTGCCAAAGATTAGAAGCTCCAGATGGTAAATGTCTGTATAACCTTCGAGGCCAAAAAAGAATGGTTGCGACTCATGAAGGTCTGCGCGGTATATGAGAAGTATCAGATAGGGAAATAGAAGGACTGCAATGGTCGAAAGACCTAGAAAGGTGACACCAATGATAATATTGACAAGCGAGGACACGATCGCGGACGGAAGGGTCCAAATTAGTCCGCCAAAAAACACTGCAGGTGTGGCACGTAGTGCGAATCGTGAGAGCCGGTGGCGCATTGATTCTTGACCCAAGCAAAGCACTGGAACAAATTGATCCCAACGAATTGTAGCGCCACGCGCACCATCCAGAATCACAGTATCATCCTGTCCTAATCCACAGATTTGGATTTTAGGATAGATGTCCCAAAGCATAACATTCCAGGCATCGTGAAGGGACCACCAGTCATCGTCGAGGCTGTTCGGAAGCAAGCAGATCAATCTTTCCATCAACATGTTGCTATCGTTTGCGAGAGATAGCCGTGCGAAGGCCTGAAAAGCGCTGTCTGAGCGCACGACATCAGGTCTCTGCCGTAATAGCCCCATCAAGATATACGATATGTCGCCCTTGAGGTACTCGGTAGTCTTCCGCCGGTGTAGACATTGCAAAGCCACGGTGATGAGCTCGAGTGGACTGAGCGTGAGAGAATTTTCGTAATGATCTATCAAGTATCCCGAGTTTGCAGTGTCGTTTGCAGAGTCCTTCCACACTTTGTCGTACAGCTCTCTTCTAGGGATCTGTCGCTTATCAAGAGACTTGGTGCTGTCATATACGAGGATAGGATGGCGTCCGGTGTATAGCAGCAATTCAGGCATTGTCCACATGCGGTCTCCCCACTCTTTGAGGCTGTCTCCATCAAAGTTATTATCCAATGGTCCTGGAACAGCAATGGCCACAGCGCTTGCACGTCGAATGATATCAGACATGCTCCAAACAGTCTCTTCCGTTTCTAGATCTTTTTTGTGCTCGTCTGTCTCGGACAAACCGTAGACACAGCTCCTTGATACCCAATAAGCACCGACTCCAATAAATCTGGCCGCATCTTGTCCAACATCCCTGAGATACTTGTTGCTAAGGTTGTGTCCCTTATGCTCTCCAGTGAAAGAGATAAAGACATAGCTTGTAGGTGTCCCTACTCCGCTCTGTGGTGCTCCTGTCTCATTCTGTGATGCCTCCGTAATCCTCCGTGATCTCCAGTCTGCGGTCTTGCAACATTCGATCTTGCCGTCCGACTTCAGAAAGCAAAGATACTTTGGTTCAATTAACCTCTTTCTCTTCTCAAGAGTCGTTTGTTTTTGAGGGCCAGTATGTGCTTCCTGGGCGTAGGACTTTGTGTCGTCTTTGTTTTCTGATTTGTTTCGCGCATCGAGTGGATACCTCCAATCCTTGTATAGAAAAGGGTCATATTTACCATAATTGGAAGGAGTTGCGGCCACTTGAATGGGAATGGTGGTCTGACATCAATGTCAGCGGCCAAGCCTCTATGGCTGCTCTGCTTCAGACTTACAACGACTGCAAGTGCAACACATGCCGGGATCCATCGTATTATTGCTACTCGAATGTCCGTTCCCACTGACTCTTCGGAACCATGATCACGACTCATGGCCCAATTTGAGATTCGAATCATCCATGGACTGCCATTCCGAATACCCATCCGACGCCATCGAGCGCCAGAATCGGATCCCAGGACTTCGATCGAGGACTGTACTACAAGGCCGCGAAGCATGCCATTGTAAGGGCTCAGATACATGTCATACCCGACTTTTCCTTTGGCAGGTCGTCTAAAGTAATCTCGATGGTAAAAAACCTCCTTCTTCCCGGCGTTGCTAACTATGTTCGCTTCAATCGATGGCGAGTTTTGAAAGGCTGCGGAGTCATTTTGGACAGATGTCGGAAGATCATGGAGCGGAATGCTCGGCTGACCTGAACCGGACTGTTGAAGCCCCTCCATGTCGGTTATCAGCAACTACCGGAGCCACTCTCAGATCTGTCGACAGGCATTAATCAGTACTGGGGTCGTAGCCCCCTTCGTGTGACGTGAGATCTGATTCTAGGAGTTCACTACTAGACTTGGATTTCGGATCGGTCTGCTTTGCCTTAGGATCAGAGGACTTTTTCTGCCCGGTAGATTGGCCTTTCGAAGAGCCTGGTTCGACGGTTGTCTCGCTTGGGTCGTAGCCACCGCCGTGACTGTCCACAGTTTCCTCCCTTTGGGCTTTGGTAGACCCTGACTGATTGCCCTTTTTGTCGGACTTTTTGAAGCTTTTGAACATTGCAGATGGTGGTGCAGCTGCAAAGCTCGAAGTTGAGATGCAAATATCTAACTGAACAGCTGTCCTGAGACCCAGATGGCACAATCGCAGGCTGCAGTCGGACAAGCGCAAGCAACAACGGCAAATGTCAGAAGTAAGAGCTGAAGTATTCAGATAGTAGCCGTCTCTGGGTACTGTACTTGGCGATAATGAAAATTTTACATGTGATGATGGTCAGTATCAGCAAAGCTTGGGTAAAGTGACAGGATGTCTTTTTTTTGGACGCCGACGAGCTGAAACAACATCGGAGACTCTCTATCGCGGAACTGTCACTTGAGATTGTCGGTGAAGAGAAGGATAGAAGAACAAGAGGACTCGAGGAGAGGAAGTGACCAAGTCACAAAGCCTCGCAGATGCAACAAGACAGCCACCCAGCTGAAGTTGACTTTAGAACTTGGGTACCATTAGGCGTACACCCCCCTTTTTATATCGGGTATACGCAGTCTTGAGTGCTACATACAGAGCGGTTACGAGTGAACAGGATCCTCCCTCCTTTCGGGGGGCCCCTCCTGTATACATTCGCTCCTTTTCTTGCGCTGAATGTGAAAGTCGGTGACCGAATTCTGGGGTGGGGGAGTCCGACTCGCCGACTGCCGGAATAGGTTTAGACCAGGAGCCCCTCTTGCTGTTGGGGTTCTAGTTGGAAGGTGCTGCCGGCTTAGTCATAGTCGTAGTCATAAGGTACGGTACGTACGGTACCTAGTCGTGCTAGTCAGATAGCAGGCCTCGGTCCGAGGGTCCTAGCTAAACAATCAATCCTCTTCTACCCACACGAATACTATCCCATCTCATCTGTTCTCGTGCTGTCTCTTGAATTGTAAGGAAATCAGAGTTGGTTGTGAAAAGAGAGCAGTATTATACATCTTTTCCACACTACTGCCACGTCAGTCCTGCTCAGCACTAGCGATCATTTCCCCACCTGGGAAAAGTATTCCGAGCAAAACAAAATGAGAAAGATGGGTGGATGGAGAATCAATGTGCACGACATGATCATTGATGATGACTGATTCAAACAATAAATGATCATTGGGTCCTGGCACTGCAAGGTTGAGCGCCCAATTTTGCTGAAGCCTTGCAGATCATAGCCAATACAGGATTCTACAACCTTATATGTAGTGAGGGGGACCCACCCCAGCTTTCTCTACACCCTGAGTAAGAATCAGACCCTCACCTAAAACAATCAACTACCCGGGACCCAGCATCTTTCTCTAGAGGGGACTGCTTCTCCAACTTGCTTTGAGCCGGCATGGCCTCGTTTGTCTACAACACTAGAAGACATATAGTTACTCATTTCTGGAAGCCTATGCCGCCAAATATTGTTGATGGAACGGACAAGTGCATTGTCAAGCTTCTGGAATGGCCGTCAGGAAGTAGTCTATCAGAAATCAGCTTCAGAGACTGCCTGGGTCAATTAACGCGTTACAGGTCAATGTCTTGTGGAGATGAGCGTGAGGAGACTATTAGAAAGACGCCGAAAAAGATTGAGCGTGATGTAGTACTGCCAAAACTCGGATGGATCATATTCAAGGAACTGCTGATTCGTCTTTTTAGATTAGCTCCACTGGACTTTCATGATCCAGGCAAGCCCGAGCGCTCGCTTGGGTTGCAGGCCATGTATAGACATTTTCGGATTCCTGCCGAGTTCATCTTAGAGCGGATGCAATCGGTCACTCATTCATTTGGCTCATACATGGACAATGGTGCAGCATATGGTAACTAGGCGTGACCATCTTGCCGCATCTGTATTCTAAGCGCTAACAGCCGTAGAGTCTGCTGGGCTCACTTTTTGTGCAAGAACATCCAGCTCAACTTTGACGAGAAAGGAATTCCATTCATCCAAGATCCACGCGGCTCTCGACAGAATCACGGAGACTGGACCTGGCGACGTTGCGGCTATTTCTTGAGATGGGGCAAGCCGTTCGCCGATGCATTGAGCGATTCCAACGTTACTCTTATTATCTTCAGTCCCACCCTCGAACTTAGATTGCATCTACAGGAGCTTGCCTTGCGTCCAGATTGGAGACAAGGCTTGATGGATCCTTTCAGTCTACTAGTCGTCGTGGCCGAGGACATATTTCTTGAGACTAGTGTGACGATAAACAAGGTGTTGAAAGTGCTGAGGTTCACGGAGCAGGTGGGCATCTCGGTTGATCAAAAGTGACAGAAGAGCTGATCAGAGTAGCTGGTCCTTCAAGCAGCTGGAAAAGAATCTGAAGAGCAGGAGTTCGATTTTGTCGGCTTACACAACATATCGAAACATGTCATAAACCTCAAAGAGGGCACTCGTGCTGCTGTTGCTTTGGTCAAAGATCTATGTCAAGGCCACCAGAGCCTCATGGCAATGATTTCGTCTCCAGAGAAGTTAAGGCTAATGCAATCTGTTCACGATTTACTTCTGCACAAGTCTAGTTTGCTCGAAGGTCTGGTCTTGAGAGTCGCCGGTATGGAAAGCTTGATACAAAACCTGATAAACCTTGTACGAAATAATCCGAGGCTTCTGGATTTGATGATTCACGAGCTGATGCTAGTCGAGGCGTTCAATGTCGTTAACCAGAAGGACAGCAACGCGCTAAAAGAGGACAGTCGGGCGATGAAGACCATCGCAACAATGACCATGCTCTTTCTTCCGGCCACTACAGTTGCCGTAGGTCCTATGACTCTTCTCTCAAAGACTGCCAAGGCAGACTGAGCGCAAAACAGGGGATATTTGGATCTTCCTTTTTCGACTTCGACAGCAGCTCCCGGGCAATGGTCACTGCGAACAATTTCGGCATCTTCTGGATAATCACCCTGCCGATAACAATTTTCGTTTTGGTTTCATCTAGCGTGTGGCCTTCATTTATATCTACACTTGCAAAGCAGAAGAAAAAGGTAGCATGGCTTCACGGCCATATTGTTCGTGCAGTGTTCGCCGCATCTTCCAAAATAGCCCTTGCTCTCGGAACATATGTGCAGTATCTGGGCATAATGATACGGGTGACGCTTGGGCGGGAAACCTGGGGGGAAGGTTTCTCCATGTGGCTACAGGACAGAAGACTCAATCGTGGAACGCCAGGCGTCTAATGGTGCAGCCTGTTCACATGATTGCAGGAAATTGATTCAATATAGAGGAACAGGGTTTGAAAGATGGTGGATTGGCGCAGGAGGGTACGTTTCTCCCAGAATTCCAGATAGTATCCTTAACCAGACGTTTCAGTATCATAATCAGGTGTTTATTCATTATATAAGTGATCGCTATTTTGATGCTAGTAAGATAATTCTCGTCGCCTGTATTAATACGGGATACCCAGCGTTCTTCTTCCGTAGAAGGTATGATTCAAAGTCTCTAACAGCCTTCTCGAACACTTCCATCTTCCAACTTCCTCAATCGGCGTAGTGCGAGCTCATAAAAGAAAGCCACAACCCGATACCATCAACCAGATCCCCAACCCTCACCAACCATCACAACCGACCAACTCAACACTAACCCACCACCGCGAACCCTCGCGCCATGCCCCCGTTCCATTCATTCATTCCTCCCATGATGCCAACCACATCGCATCCGAACCTAGCGCCTCCGCTCCCTCCCTTGACCAATATGCTCATATTCCTACTCGTAGTTTGCCGCTGCTTCCGCAAAGGCGATTCAGTCAGTCGGCTGGAGTTAACACACTCGCGCAACGACGAATTTGGTAGATGGAAGGGAGGGAGAGGCAGGGGCTCCATACCTTAAATGTCGTCCTCTTCGTCTATGCGTTGGAGCGACGGGGACGACTGGGCTTTTCGGCGCCCGGGGGTTTTTGGCGCCCGGGGAGTCGAGGACTGGGGATTGTTGGTTGGTTGGTTGATGGTGGTGGGGGAAGAGGACAGGAGGGGACGGACGTTTGAAGGAGGAGGAGGTGCGGGCTCCTCTGACGACGGCGTCGAGATCCACAGTGTCTGATATATATTTTTCGAGTGATCGCTTTCTTAATACTAGTATGATAATGAAGGCGGCGAAATAGTAAAGCAAGAACCGGATTCTCATCGCCTATATTTATACGGAATATTCAGTGTTCTTTTTCCTTAGAAGGTATCGACTTGGAGCTTCCGACGGCATTCTTAAATGCTTCCATCTTGGATTCAGAGCATAATTAGCGCGAACAGGATTTCTCATCCTCCCCTGTCTTTTCTCTCCTCGTCTTTTCTCTCCTCGTCTTTTCTCTCCTCGTCTTTTCTCTCCTCGTCTTTTCTCTCTTCGTCTTTTCTCTCTTCGTCTTTTCTCTCTTCGTCTTTTCTCTCTTCGTCTTCCCTATCCTCCTTGTCCTCTTCGGGTCTAAAGAAGCGCAAGTACCAGTTTTCGATCGATACCTGCTCCACGTAATCGGTTTTATGGCAATTGATCAAGATATGATGGAGCAATTCTGAGAATTGGCAGACCCTGAATGGCCCTCGATGGTTTTCGATCCTCTTTAAAGTCTTTCTCATAACTTTGTGTTCTGGAAGGCGTCTAGTTGCCACATTAGGGTAAACGAGTGAAGAGGTAGTAGAATATCACTGCTCTCCGTTCTAGAGAGGTGGTTAAGAACCGAAAAGAGCATTCCTGCATGGCCCTGAGACTCAAATTTCGGGTATTCAATCAGGTTGTCGCCAATTTGGAAAGCTTGGACATGAGAATTTGCCCACTCTTAACGAATGTAGCAGAAAGTCAGTTCTAGCAGGTCGTCCAGATCCACGCAGTCCGATATATATTCATATTTTTCAAAGGTTATTTTCGAGGTCTAAAAGACCCATGACCCTCAGCCATCTCTTCTAGGTACTTTTCCCTCCTCTTATCGAACTCCTTTATCGTCGCCCAATACTCCTCCATCCCAGTATCATGCGTCTCGGCAATTCTTATCCCCTCTTCGAACTCCTCATGGGGATCCGGGCCGGGGTAAATATGGTCGGGATTTTCCTGCTCCGAGGCGTCGGCGAGCAGCTCCCCCTCAAGCCACTCACATCTCTCGCGAAGGTTTCTCGCGGCCTCCTCTGCCACTTCGCGGCCTGTTTTCTCGATACCAAGCTGCGTCTCCAGAGCCCCATTATGATAGTAGCTACCCTTGGCTGACCTCTTGCTGATCGTGAAGCGTTGACGACGGGTGCTACCGGATTCGGAACTTGTTTTTGAGTTCCACCTTGCTTTTTGGCCGGGTGAAATCATGGATGGGCTGATTGCCTTAGGGGGTAGGTGCCAAAGGCTGTATTGGCAGGAGTGCCGACGGGTCGAATGTTTAGAGCATCGTTCTGCGCAGTCCATCGTGACCCGCTTCCTTCAAACCAATCACGAGCATCCGAAGCTTATCTCCATAGAAATCCAGAAACGCTCTTGGTTCGTCTCGCAATTTCCAACGCCACCAACGCTGTCTCTTCCACAAGTTCCCAGACTCCTAGTTTCCGGGAGGCAAAGCGCAGCTTCATGTTCTTGCGGTATATCTCCGCCATTAGAACAGGCCAGAATTTTCTGACCGCAGAAAGCTCCATCGACAAGGATAATGTCGGGTTGGTCAGGACCCACTCTCTCTCCCACTCCTCGGCCGAAACGTGGTCAATACATGCTCGGTATCGAGCTTCTCCGTTTGAAAGGCAATCTAGATCACCACGGCTGTGCAAGCACGCATGCAATTCGAGGGTACGAGTTGCTCTTCATCGAGTATAGCGTTGAGAAGCGCTGACTTCCCGCTGCCCGTTTGACCCACGACGCCAATCACAGTTTCCTTATAGGACCCTTCTTCTTGAGCCTCCTCTTCATCGTGAGCCTCTGCGATCTCAGATGCAGACGCACGGCCATTCTTACTGCCCAAAATCCAGGGCACATTGCCTGAGCGCACATTTCACACAGCGAGCCTTCACCACCGCTCCATGTTCGAGCACCTCCAAGGGCCACCGCTTCATAGACGGCTCCATTATCGCTCACGTGGCAATGACCTAGCTGTTCCTCGCAGATGAGGACGTCAAGGTCAACAATGCCGCTCAGCGTGGAGCCGAGCGTCCGAGCAACGTCTGCAAAGGGTAGGAATAGAGTCTTGTCAGCGTGAGGTACAATCTTGAGCAGATCAAGCGAGACAGATTTGCCTGTGTCTATTTCTTCGCCATGAGGCCTCAGACCCTGCATCCATCTCATCACCGGCTCTATCGTTACGCCTCCAGTGATTGGGAAGACCAAAACAACGGCAAAGGCAGAGCGCGAGAGCTCCTTCTTTCAAAGAAGGCTTCCTTTTGTTAAGCAGATACCGACATTGGGTGCCGGGCTTATAATCATATTTAGAATGAGCTTTGAGAAACTGTCTTTTGCACGGAATCCACCGTCCCAACACCCGTGAGAGGGTGACACGCAGGCTTCATTCTGGCACCGGTGGGAGTGCTCCTTATCTAGGTCGGTGAACTCCCCGTTGGCGCCCATCCAAGTGACGTGGTATGCACGAGCGTTGATCTGATAGACATTGAGCATCCTCGAAAAGTGGTCTGCTGGGGCCTCAGAAGGACTAGAAGTAGCTGAAAAATGAAATGTGGGTTTTCCATTGTATTAAGGTTCAGGACGCCTGTCTGTCCAGCATGTGCAACTCCACTGCATCGTCGTTCCATTCAGGACGCCCGTCTGTTCACCATGTGCACCTCCACCGCCTATGCTAGCGTCGACATGCGGACGCTTTCGAGCCCGATTCCTGGGTCTGGATATCAGTAAGGATTGTTGTCCGCGAGGCTAGAAGGATCCCTCCGGGTCCCAACCGAGAGAATCCGTCATCTCCATCCTCAGCTTCATCATCGACGTCATGTTCGGAGTCGTCAACCTCGGAGTTGGTGAGGAGTGAGAATTCCATCGTGGAACTTGAATTCTCCAAATTGTTGGACCCCAGCCTCAATCGGGAGCCGCGACTCGGGAACGATACTTTACCACAGCACGTTCATCCCAGCACACTTGCACGGATTTGGCGACCCTTGTAGAATATATATTTATAAATCTCATCTTGAAAGTTTGAAAAGTCCACCATAATGATATAAGACCGAGCGCAGCGGCTTGTTGAGGGAGACAGATCGCCGTAGGACAGATTGCCCAGAGAGCGGGCCGTAGCAAAAAATAACATGCTCAAGGAGCGTGAGAAGCGAAGAGCGTGGTATAGCGAGCAGGGACGAAGCACTATGCTGCCTCGAATATTTCGTAGTATATTGCGAGATGGCTGGTGTATGGAGGATGCTGGAGAACGAGAGACCAAGAGATAGGACTTTCCGAAATCCATCAATCGACTCGCATTGTCTGTGGAAAGCGAATGGTTATGACTGTCCAAGCGGAGGGTGACTTTTGGAGGGCGCGGACGGTCGTCGTTAGCATTATTCTGCGCGAATCAAGAGTTCCGCTGCTTCCATCAAACCTCATAAGCCTCGAGAAGATAGCGTGCTCAGCCTCGCTTTTCCCCTCGGATGTGTGATGAATTTTCTGGCGTCCAAATAATAGATTTGAAAATGTCATAGCATCACCGGAGCATACCCGGCTGATGCCCAGTAGAGGAATGTAGGGTGATTCTTTGGATCGCTATCCAGGACTTTGTCAGTCTTCCACTCGGTAGTCTGAGACGAATCACGGTGGAGAAAATCATCTTGAAAATTTGGTGAAGAGTCTTTAAGATTGCTTCGATCAGTTGACGGTCCACCCCGGCTTTGTGACACTGGCCTGCACATCGAACACAGTACAAAAGTTGAGACCGCCAGCACAAACTATCGACTCCGCCGAGCCTTTCCTCGATATCTAAAAGCCCGCTGAAAGAGAAAGAAGACGAGTGTCTTGGTGTGGCAAGCGAAAAGATAATCTATGTATGCCCACGCAGCGGAGCTATGACGGTGTTTGCCATACAGTCGAGAATGACATCGACGTAACTGGAAGTGTCCACTTTGTTGGCAGTGGCTTTGGACTTTGACCCCTGAGTAGTAGACTTGCTGATCCCGAGTTTGGCAGGCAGTGTTGACGATCCCCCAAGCAAGGGCTGTGGAGTCTGCATACTTGAAGATACCGGCTTCACAAGCGAAGGCTCCGACGTTGCGGTAAGGTTTTGAGCCTTGTCATTTTCTTCCTTGGCCAACTTTTCCAAATGTGGCGTAACATAGCTGCGCCCGAGAAACATCATCTTGTTACACCTCGAGAGGAGGCGATTCGGACCGTCTTTATAGATGGCAGTATAGTCGTCGTTCTTGAGATGCCAGATAATGATATGTTCGTAAAAATGCACCAGTTCTTTCCATCTACCCACTTCGCAAACGCGTCAGCACCAGATGTTTTTAGCATTTGGGTGAGGAGTACTAACTCCGAATCTCATGACGAGTCATCGTATCTGTCTCCTCCTTCGCTTCGTGACGGTGTACTCCAACACTGAAAAAGAATGTGTTTTGGCACTCGAGCTTTCCGTCCGCGGTACGCACAAAATCCGCGCTTTCCCCTTCGAATGGCTCTAAACAAGCAGACTGGAGTTGCGAAAAGTTGGTGACATTGCGGAGTACCGCTTTTTTGTCTTTGAGTTGGGATATCTCAAGCCAAAACGCCTGGAAAGCTTCGCCTGCTTGATCGTGTGCCTCAGCTGCCGTTGGCCGAGAGCCTTGCTTAAGCTGCAATCACATATCAAAATAAGCATGCAATTTCGATACCTGGTGCTATACGACAAACTTTCCAATCAAACTGTACCTTTTTTCCAGTCTCGTCGACATCAATCCACATAAGCACCATCGTGACAGGTTTCAGCGCTGTCGCCGCCTAAAACTCAGTGTCCTGGTCAGAGCACAGCAACTATCACAAATGATTCTTGACATACCTTTGTCTTCTCAACCTCCTCCGCAAGTCTCTGCTCCAGCTCACGTACTTTCCTTGCCAAGCAAGTCAAGGCACTGGTATCATCTTGACACTGATCCCCTAAAGTATCCGAGTGCTCAACCAACTCAAAAGACCCTTCATCTTCCAGTGTAGCTTGATCGTCTTTGGTCTTAGCCATGGCTATGATGGAATATGGTTCTCAATGTGAGAGTTCATGTAAAGAAGAAAAGGAAAGAGAGAAGAGAACCGTGGAGAAGATGCGGGCTTAAGTACAAGTCACAGCGCTTGCGGCTATTCTGTGTTCATGGATGTGACTCGGCAAGTATCCTTCATCACTTCTCTGCGTACGGATTCACCTACTCTGACTCAGAGCAATCTCCGGAGATCAGCCATGTGTTCATGCAATACAAGAAGACCTGCAATAGTCACTGTGTGTTTAGCCAAGGCAGTTAACCTGGTAGTGTAGCATATCACTTTGATGTGTTGTGATTCAGGCAGTCTGTTGCAAGCATTCACACACACTGAGTGACACAAATAAGCAAGTATTCACAGGGAGATGGAATACCTTGGTGGAAGCTCACCCTGACATCCATCTCCAACACCATCACGCACAGCCAACCAACCATAAACACCAGCCTCCCAACCTCCCACCTTCCACCCCCTCTTCACCCATAGTTCTCAAACCCCACAGAACCCAAGCCGCCCCATCCCCTCTCCAGACACTCAGGCCTTTTCTTAACATTGGACCACTTGACCTATCTAGGAAAAGCGGTTCTTGCTTGCATCTCAAACAACTTGTCACCAAACAATCATATGAAAACCCACTCAATATAAAAGACATCCTGCTAGCTACGCTCTATATCTTCGTATTAGAAAAGATCTTCAAAAATACCTCTTGTTGTTGAGATGTGAAGTGGATCTTGTAGGCGACCTTACTCAAGTAAGTCAAGTGACCCAACATTCAAAACCGGCGTGAGTACACTACCTCTTCATCAGGCCAGCCTCTCCTAACCCCCTACCATCTTCCCTTCAAAGTTTCAAAGCACCCTCCATCAGAATCTCTCCACCTCAAACGCATCCAAGGCAGTCACTCTGATCTCCTCCCCCCCTCTCATAGAAGTGCCACATACCATCCATCCTCACACCAAGCATAACATACTTGAGTGGGTTTGAATACCTAGCCCCACATAGGCTAGCTACACTAGGTCTTGGTCTCCATGAGTACCTTATATATACGTTCCCACCATCCTTCTAGATAGATAGATAGTCAGTCATCCTTCTACCTCTAGGCCTGGGTTCCTGTGTACTTTCGCGACAACTTTCCCCACCGCCACCAATCACACCCCTCCCTTTCCCCTCCTCTCCACTATATCCCCCGGACCCCCCAACCCGCCCGCCACCCCACCTACCTAGACAGAAGCGCCAACCCCCCATATCTTCAAACCCCTCCATCCCACCTCCAACTCCCCTCATCATCCCTCCACCCCCCCTCCCCTCCTCTCCCCAAG
>JAEUBB010000660.1:1042-16043 GCA_018257885.1 Parmelia sp. 050094
GTATAAGAAGAGTACGCTTTAAATTATAATATTAATAATAATAATATAATAACTATAATTAATAATACGATAAGATAAGATTTAGAGGATAAATAATAATTATAATATCTATAAAAATAAGAGTATAAAATAAAAATACTAAAAGACTATTTAAGATAATATAGCTAATATAGAATTAATTTTAAAAGATACTTTAAGTTTTAATAAATAGTTTCTTATATATATAAGTATAAAACTTTATTATCTATTATAAAAAGAACCTAGCTAATAGCAATACTATAATTATTAAAAAGATATTATATTAAAATAAATAATAATAATAATAATAATATTCTATTTATTAATTAATCTTTAATATTAGATTTCTAATACTAGATCTATACTTTTAGTAATAATATATAGACTTCTTATTAAGAATAGTCTAAAATTCTTAATTCTAATTATATAATACTTAAGATAATATATACTAGTAGCGTATCTTATTATTATTTAAGATTAAGAATTACTTCTCTTAAATTAAGTTAGAAATACGACTTATAATATTACTTAAAATAAGATAAATACGCGTTAATTAATTAATAGTTTAAAAGAAACTTATCTTAATTTAATAATAATTTAAAGTTATTTAATTATAAATAATAAGAAGAAATTTCTATATATCGATTACTACTATTATTATAATACTCGCTTCTTACTCGCTTATAAGTTATTAATAGATCTTAAAAGAATAAATATATTAGTACTACTAATATAAATAATAATAAGTTAAGCGTAAGAATAGTAATACGTAGAATTATAATATTATATTTAACTTTAGAGTAATCTTATTTTCGAGTATTTAAGTATAAGTTCGAGTATAAGATTTTTAAGTTAATATTATATAATAACTTTCTTCTTTTTTTATATTAATATAAATATTTAATATAATATCTATCTTATTTTTATAAGTAAGCGATAGATATAATAGCTAGAAATATAATACTATAGTAGAAGTATATATAAATAAAAGTTATAATAATATAGAAATAAGTAGTAAGAAGTTAACTAGAAGTTAATACTAAATAATAGAAACTTAATTAAGTAATAAAAATAAAAAGATAAAGAGATAATAATACTTTAATAAAGAGCTAATTATATATTAATAAAATATTAATAAATTATTTTAGATATTTTATCTAAATAATTAGTATATTATAACTAGTAATTCGAATAAATATATAGTTACGCGCTTAGTACTATTAACGTTAAGAGCCTATTTTATATAATAATTAATATATTATAAAGCGACGCGTAGTCGCTATTATACTATTTAGCCTATTAAATAAAATGGCCTATCTATATACTATTAATTAGTTATTATTTAACATTCCCGGTTGGCCTAGTACCGGTAAGGTAAGTAGAAAGCTTTCTCTTTATTAATAAAATAATATAATAATTATTAAAATTATAGTTTAAAATATTAACTAATTAAGTAAATTTATAAAAGAAGAATTAAAAGCTATTCTTTATAATTATAATTAAATTATTATATTTTTATTTTATAATAACTTTATAATATTAATCTTTAAATAGTTCTTCTAAATAATTAAAAATATTTTTAAGAGTTTAATAAAAATTAAAGATATTCTTATATTATTAATTATAAATTACTTTATTAATACCTCTATTAATATAATTTAAAGTATAAATAATCTTAGCTAACTTAATAAAAAAGTAGTTAATATTAATAATAAATTTTTTAATTATCTTAATATACTACTTATTCTATATAGAGTTATTATTATTTATAAAGATAAAAGAATTAAAGATCTTTATTAATTTTATAATCTTTATAATTTTTTATTAAAGTTATATTCTTTATTAAAGTTATATTCTTTATTAAAGTTATATTCTTTATTAAAGTTATATTCTTTATTAAAGTTATATTCTTTATATCTTTTTAAAATCTTTATTCTCTTACTTTAAAATTATTAGTTAATTTTAAAATTAATTAAATTCTTCTTCTTAAATCTTATATACTTTTTAAACTTATTTAAGTTTAAGAATTCTAGTCTTATATATTATATATTTCTTTTTATAATAGCTAATTATTATATTATATTAATTTAACTAATAAATATTATAGATTCTTATATTATATTTTTTATATAAGATCTAAATTATTTTTAGTATAAGAATTATATTTTTTATTACTAATTAAATTATTTCTTTAAATATATTATTATTTTATAAATTCGCGTTAAGATTAATATTCTTTTTATTCTTTAAAATTATTAAAAATCTTTATTCTTTTATCTATTTTAGAAGGCTATTAGCTTTTTTTTAAATATTTTTAAAAGACTTTTAAAGTTTTATTATATTAAGTAGAGTAATCTTATCTTTTAAATTTTTAATATATTATATTATATTATTATTATCTAGTACTCTTATTTCTTAGTTATTTAAGATATTATAAAGATTAGTAATAATTTAAATAGTATTCTTTTAAATAGTAATAGCTTAATAGAGTAGTTTCTTAACTACTTAAAAAAGAATATTTAGATAAAGTTAAATATAGAGCGAAGAGAAAGAGCTAACTTTAAAGCTAAATTAAAAATACTTCTAAAGGCGCTAAGACTTTTATATTTTAGATAATTAATTAGAGACTACTTTAAAGATAATAAAAATAATAAACTCTATTTATTAGTAATCTTTTAAGTCTTTCTTTTTTATTTCTTAATAAAGTTTATTTCTTTATTAAGAGAGTTATTTATATAAATATTAAGGTATTTATATATATATAGTAATATCTTCTTATAAGAGGTTTTTCTTATAGTTAATAAATTTTAGTTATAAATAGTTTATTTTATCTATAAATATATTATATTCGGATATCTAATAATCTAATATTAAAACGTCTTTATAATAATTCTAATAATAATTTTCTTTTACTATTCGCTTATTAGTATAAATAGAAGAATAAGTAATCTAGTTATAATATTAGAACTATATTTAGAGTTAAATTTAATAGAGGTAAATTAAATAAGATAACTAAATAAAGAGTAAATCAATATATATAAAAACTTAAACGCCAAGGCTGCTAAAAAACCTTTATTTTGTATATGTAGCCAATGATAACTTCAGGGTTATTACGCTTTTTGGTAAGGCTTGCTTACTCAGCCCGCTAGGCCTTCCGGGCCCCCTCATCAATATTTTTCGTGTACCGTTCTTACACCTCTAATAACTTTTGTCCCTCAGCATATGATTTGCTGAAACTTTCAGAAATTATAGACCTTATTATGCGCTTTCTAACGAATTAACAAGCGCCATATTTGGCCCAATATTGACTAAATGCAATCGAATTCAAGTATTATCAAATTAACTTCTATGAATTTAATTCATGGGCCTATACTTGTATAGTATAAAAGAAGAACGCTTAAATAGTAAAAGAAATTCTCGCTAGTCTATATATTAATAGAAATAAGTTAATAACTAATAAATACTCTATAGGCCTAATATATAGCTAGGAACCTAATATATAGCTATAAATATCTAATTCCTAGGGTACGTTCGTAATAGATAGTATCTCTATATCTCTTTTACTATAGAGTAGAAAATATTCGAGTAGGTCTATAACTTATTAAGTTATAAAGACTACTATAGATACTACGATAGACTATTATATACTCTTTTTATTAAATATCTCTCTAAGCGTCTTAAAATATATAGTATATTATTCTAATTATTAATTTAATTAAACTAAGTACTACAGATTTTATAGATTATTAGTATTTATTACTACTTTTATTATTCTATTTTATACTATAGCTATAGACTTTATTATAGCTATATTATCTACTAAAGTAGATATAAATTACGTACTAAATATTATATATAAATATATTAAGAGAGTCTTAATTATCTCTAGAAAAGAGATTTAAAATACTTTAAAATAAGTTAAAATAGTACTTCGCGTATTATTATAATATAATTAAGAAGTATCTAGAGCTATTATTAGTAATAAGTATAGGTCTATAAATTAAATTTATAGAGTTAGATTTAATTTACTCGCTATTAGGAAGAATCTACTAAATAGGGCTAAATTTAGATGTGAGTAGTAATTATTCTCCTATTAGTACTCTATTAAGTACTCCGAAAAAAGTACTCTAATAAGTACTTTATTAAGTACTCTTAATAAGTGCTCTAATAAGTACTCTATTGAGTCCCTTAGTAAGTACGTTAATAAGTACGCTTAATAAGTACTTCTAATAGATCGTGACTTATAGACCTTCTCTTAATATAGGATACTAGAGAGCGAGACCGCGTTCTTACTAGTAATAGCTTAGTTTTTAGTTAATTTCTCTATAATATCGCGTTAGTCTAAATCCTAAATAAGAGGGAATAAGTATATAATATAAGTAAGTATATATTATTATTGCTAAGTATCTGACTAACGCGTTAATTTGCTATAAGAGGATAGAGAGCGAGATTATATTCTTACTATAGATAGCTATACTGTTACTAGTATAGCTACCTTCCTTCTCTATAGTATTCTTCTTATATAATAAGTAGATTATTAAATACCTGACTACGTATTAGATTTATAAGGAATAAGAATTAAACGCGAGATAATTATTTATTTATATTAAAACGCTAAGTAAGCGGTCTATCTAGAAGGCTTTAAATTTTAAATTAATTATAATCTATTAATATAAGACTAAATATAGCGCTTATTAATTTATTAAAAAGTATATAATAAGTTCTTTAATTTCTAAAGATTTTAGCTAATTATATACTAAGAAATAAAAGTTATTAAAGGTATAAGAACGTTATATAAAAAATATTAATAAGAGGACTCGAGAGATCTAGCGAGCTAAGTAAGTATATCTTTTCTAAAAGCGTAGAACGACTGAATTTATAATTAACTATATATATAAATTAAGATATTTTAGTAGCCTTAGCGTTTAAGTTTTTATATATATTAATAGAAATAAGCGCTTTATATTAGTAAGCTTAAGATTAAATTTCTTATATTAATAATTTATTACTTATAAACTAATAGCTAATTTAAATATATTAATTAAATAATTAAAATTACTCTATAATCTTATTTTATATTAAGATTTAATAAAGAGTAAGATAATATTACGAACGTACTCTAGAAATTAGGTATTTATAACTATATATTAGATTCCTAGCTATATATTAGGTCTATAGAGTATTTATTAGTTATTAACTTATTTCTATTAATATATAAGCTAGCGGGGATTTCTTTTATTATTTAAGTATTCTTTTTCTATATTATATTTACTCTTTATTTAGTTATCTTATTTAATTTACTTCTATTAGACTTAACTCTAAATATGATTTTAATATTATAACTAGATTATCTATTCTTCTATTTATACTAATAAATAAATAGTAAAAGAAAATTATTATTAAGATTATTATAAAGATATTTTAATATTAGATTATTAAATATCTAAGTATAGTTTATCTATAGATAAAACGAACTATTTATAGCTAGAACTTATTAACTATAAGGAAAACCCCTTATAAGAAGGTACCGCTATATACGTATAAGTACTCTAGTATTCGTGTAAATAAACTCTATTAAGAAATAAAGAAGAAAGATATAGAAGATTATTAATAAATAAGGTCTACTATTTCTAATATCTTTAAAGTAGTCTCTAATTATTAATCTAAAATATAAAACTTTTAGCGCCTTTAGAAGTACTCTAAATTCGATTTTAAAGTTAATTTTTTCTCTCTTTCTTTACTCTATATTTAACTCCGTCTAGATATTCTTTCTTAAGTAGCTAAAAAACTACTTTATTAAGCTATTACTATTTAAAAGAATATTATTTAAATTATTATTAATCTTTATAGTACCTTAAATAATTAAGAAATAAGAGTACTAAATAGTAATAATATATTACGACTTTAATACGTTAAAAATTTAGAAAAAGAGATTACTCTACTTAATATAATAGAACTTTAAAAGTCTTTTAGAAATATTTAAAAAGAAGCTAATAATCTTTTAAAATAGATAAAAGAATAAAGAGTTTTAATAATTCTAAAGAATAAAAAGAATCTTAATCTCGATATAAATCTATAAAATATTAATTTACTAGAAGAATTAACTTAATTTATAATAAAAGATATAATCTCTATACTATAAATAATCTATATTTTATATAAAGAATAAGATATAGAGATCTATAATATCTATTAGCTAAATTAATATAATATAATAATTAGCTACTATAAAAAGAAATATATAATAGATAAGACTAGAATTCTTAAACTTAAATAAGTTTAAAAAGTATATAAGATTTAAAAAAAAGAGTTTAATTAATTCTAAAATTAATTAATAACTCTAAAATAAGAGAATAAAGACTTTAAAAAGATATAAAGAATATAGCCTTAATAGAAGATTATAAAGATTATAAAATTAATAAAGATTTCTAATTCTTTTATCTTTATAAATAATAATAATTTTATATAGAATAAGTAATATATTAAGATAATTAAAAAGCTTATTATTAATATTAATTACTTCTCTATTAAGTTAACTAAGATTATTTATACTTTAAATCGTATTAGCGAGAATATTAATAAAGTAACTTATAATTAATAATATAAGAATACCTTTAATTTTTATTAAACTCTTAAAGATATCTTTAATTACTTAAAAGAACTATTTAAAAATTAATATTATAAAGTTATTATAAAATAAAAATATAATAATTTAATTATAATTATAGAAGATAGCTTTTAATTCTTTTTTTATAAATTTATTTAATTAATTAATATTTTAAACTATAGTCTTAATAATTATTATATTATTTTATTAATAAAAAGAAAGCTTTTCTCTCGCCTTTAAAATTATCTAATAAATAAAGTATTTATTATTATAAAAAAGTATTAAGATTATCTTTATTATCTAGATAATAATTAGTAAGCGAACTAAAAGAATAAAATTAAGTTTAAAAAAATAAAGAAAACTTCTTAAATAGTATTTATTTTTAATTAATATACTTTTATAATATTAATAACGCTAGTTTTAATAACTTCGCGTATAATAGTAGTTTCTATTTAGATTTCTCTTTAATCTAGTTCTAATAAAAATTACTAAATTTATAGAAAAGCGAATTATTTATTAAGCTAATATTCTTTTAATATACTTTAAATTATTTTTAAATATATAACTTAATTAGCTATTTAAGATATTAAGATCTATAAAGTTAGAATTAATAAAATCTTATATAAAGAAGAAGATTTTAATACTAATTAAGTATTTTTTAATAATAATATAAAAAATTAGCTACTCTTACTAAAAGTATAATAAAAGTTAATAAAATATATCTTATAAATAATTTAGAGAATCTATATATATATTATTTCTTTTTAATAAATATTAAGCTCTTTTTTTAATAGAAAATAATCTTATTAAAAGCTCTTACTAACTCTAAATATATTAAAGTATATTATATAATTAATATTAAGTATATCTTAAAAGTTTATTAAGTACTAGATATAGTAGTAAGATCTATTATTTCTAAATTATTAAAAGAATATAATAATAAATTAATAAAGAACTCTATTATATAAATAATTTATTTATATCTCTTTATTAATAATTATAAGAAAAGTATAATACTACTTTTTCTAATACTATTAAATTAGTATTACCTTATTATTAAAAAGTTCTAAATAAATAAATATTAAGTTCTCTTAAATTATTAGTAAGATAAGCTATTTTTCTAGTCTAGTTATTATAATTATAATAATATTAGATCTATAAATCTTAATAATTTATTTAGTCTTTCTTTAAAGCTATTTTTATTTTTTAAAAAGAAGAAGATACCTTCTAGGCCTATATATTAAAATAAAAAAGAAGAATTAAATTTTTAAAATTTTTTTTTTTTAAAAAAGTAAAATAAAAATCTTTTAATATTAAGATTTTATATTAATTTTAATATTAATATTTATATTATTAAAGCTACTCTTTATCTTACGCTTTATAGAAATAAGAATATTAAGATATTTTTATTAAATTATACTAAAATTATTAATACTCTTACTAAGTATAAGACCCGCTAATTTAACTTTATTTAAGTTAGTAAAATAGTTATCTTAAGTCTTAAAAAGATACTCTAAAGACTATTTCTTAAATATTATAAATTTATAAATATTTTTAATTATTTTAGAATAAATTAACTATCTCTGTATTATTTATATAATATAAAGATTAAGCTTAATATATCTAGATTAAATATTAATTTATTTTAAAGTAGAATTTATTTTTTCTTACTATATAAACTTTAAAAAGTTAAGAAGTATTTAAATAAATATCTTAATAAGAGCTTTATTATATTTAATTAAGTACTATTCTTATTATTAATTCTTTTTATAAAAAAGTTAAATAGAGAACTACGCTTTTATATTAACTATTAAAAATTTAATTAATTTATTAAAAAGAATAAGTATCTAATTCTACTTATTAATAAGATACTTAATTAAATATAGAGTTATAAATATTTTACGTAACTTAATATTATTATTATATTTAATAAGATTTATATATATTTTAAGAGCGAGAACTATACTATATTTATTACGTCTCTTAGAGTATATAAATATCGAATTATACTATTTAGATTAATAAATAGGTCTACTATATTCTAATAATATATAAATAAGATTTTATTTAAATTTCTTAATAAGTTCTATTAGATCTATTTAGATAATATTCTTATCTATAATAAGACTTAAAAGAAGTATATAAAATATATAAAATAGATTCTTTAGAAACTTTAAAAAGTAAAGTTATAAGTAGATATTTTTAAATATAAATTTTATATATAAAAAATAAAGTTTTTTAAGTTTTTAATTTTTATTAAAGATTTTAAGATTAATCTATTTAAAGTATAAGCTATAACGGATTAAATTATCTTTATTTACTTAAAAGAAATATAATTCTTTATAAAATTTTATAATTTTTATTATTAATTTATTAAGAACTTTTTTAAAATTATTAAATTATTAATATATCTTATAAGAAAGAAAGTACTCTTTAATTAAAACTTTAACTATTAAAAAGTATTTAAACTTCTTAAAAAGACTATAATTAAAGTCTTTATTTTCTACTATTTTAATAGAAATTACTAGATTATTTTAGAGATAGATTTTTTTAACTATATTAATAGAAATATTCTATTATAATATAATAATAAGAAAATCCTTTATTTAGTTATCTTCTATAATAAGAATTTTATCTTTATTAAGTATAATTATTAGATCTATAATAAAGAACTTCTTATAATTATTCGCTATCTAGAATATTAAAGATTTAAGCTAAAATATATTAATATCTTAATTAAGATCTTTATTAATTATAAGAGCCTTATATACTTTATAAAAGAATATAATTTAAATTAATATTAAGCGAAATATCTAAATCTTCTATTAGAATTTAATATTAAGATTTAATTTTATTTTAGACTTTAGAACTTTAAGATTAATACTATTATTAGAATAGCTAATTTTAAGTCTTAAACTTTAAATAATAATTATCTTAAATAAATATATTAAATAATTCTTACGTCTAATTAATTAGAACTTAATAATATAGAAATCTTAATAGTTAATAACTCTATTTATTATTAAGTTTATAAAGTTAATTAAAATAATACTTTATATACTAAACTACGCTAAGCTAAAAAAGAAAATAAAGAAAAAATTTATAATATTTCTTTTTTAAAATATTAAATTTATAATAAAGTTCTCTACTATACTTATCGCGTTTAAATATTAAAGTTAATATATATTAAGATTATTTATAAAGTTTATAATTAGCTAGTATATAATTATTTTAGTATATAATAAATTAAGAAATTACTTTATAAAAAGTATTATTAAAGAGATATAAAGAATATTATTACTTAATATATTTATAATTACTATATATATTACTATATTAAGATTTCTTAAGATTAATAGTATAATCTTCTATAGTCGCTATCTATTTTCTAAAAGTATTAGTAAGATATTAGTATAGATTTTATTATTAATCTTCTAATATTAAAATAATAAAACTTAATCTATATTTTAATAAATAGATTAATTAAAGAACGTTATTATATTCTTTATATTATTAAGAAAGATAAAATTATTACTAAGACTATTATATAGATATTTATTAAAAAGGTTTTTAAACTATATAATCTTCCGCTTAGTATTATCTTTAATAGAAGATTATAGTTTATAATTATTATCTATTAACTTATAAGTTTATTTATTTGTTTTTACTACTATCTATATACAATAGTAACAGTATTAGAAGTAGCCCTACCTAAAAGTTATTAAGACTCGAACTCTTAAATTACTCTAATATAAGTAGAGTATCGAGGATAGTAAGATAATAGCGTAAAAAGAAAATTATTATTATAATCTTATTAAACGTTATCTAAAAATTAATTATATATAGTACTAGAAGATTCTTTACTAGTCTATAATAAAACTAATATTCTATTATTATTATAGCGTTATATTTAGTTATTATTATAATAATACTCTTAGTTCTAAACCCTATAAAGGCTAATTCTTATAAATAAAAGAGTATTATCTAAATTAAAAAAAAAGATATTACTTAAACTAGATAAAGAGGTATTATCTAAATTATTAATAAATTTAGTTACTATTATATATCTTCTATACTAACTATTCGATATTATTAATAGTTAGTATTATAATACTTTCTTTAATAATACTTTAGATTTTAGAGACTTTAATAGTCTTAAAGTCTTCTTCTAATACTCTTATAAAATATATAAATCTCTTATATATTTTTATTTTTTTTAAAGATTTTCTCTATAATTCTTTAAATATCTTTACTAAATATTTAAGACTTTAGTATTATTTAAAGATATAGATAATTTAATTTATATAAATCTACTTTTTAATTATATAATAATAAATATTTCTCATAGTTTTAAACTATTATAATTTTTTTAACTTATTAAATTAATAGATTAAATAGTACTTCTATAATATCTAGATAGTAGTCTAGAATAGTACTTATTAGTAATATTATATTACTTTCTTAAATATTTATTAAAGACTTATTATTATAAAAGTAATTATTTTTGCTATAATTTATATAATAGATATTTTAATATTACTTAAAATACTCTATATTAGCTTAAATTCCTCTTAAACTACTATTATAATAGTATAATTAATCTAAATATATTAATAGATAAGATATATTATTTAGTATATTAAGTAATATTATATTTTTAAAGATAAGAATATTAACTCTTTATTTATTTTTACTTTCTAATATAAAAATCTTTATAATAAGTTATTTATTTAAAGATTTTTAAAATCATTTTTTATAATTATCTAAAGTTTACTTTTTAAGATTAATATTCTATATCTTTTTTAATACGCTAAAATCGATATCTCTATTCTTAAACTAAAGTTAGTACTCTTAAGTTAATACTTAAAAAGCGTCTTATAAATAATATTTTAATTAATTTTATTAAAGAGTATAAAAACTTTCTTTAATTAATTTACTTTATTAATTAAGATACTAAAGTTACTTTTTAATCTTTATCTTATTTATTACTAAATTTGCCTTTTAATTTATAATTACTAGCTTTAATTAAAAGAAAAATATCTTTAAATTAATTTATTAATTAATATTACTAGTACTTCTCTATATTAAGGATTTTAAATATAAGTATAAATAATCTTTTTTATAATAAAGTTCTATATATATTTAAGTACTCTTACTTTTTTAATTTATAAGTATTATTAGATATTTAATTTAAACTTTTTAATATTTTTTAAATTAGTTATCTTATTATTATTCTCTACTCTTAAATAATACTATATATTAGTTATTAGTAGCTTCGCGATTAACTAGAAAAATTATATTATTATTATATTATTCTTATTTTTAATTCTTTTTTATAAGAATTATAAGTAGTATATTAACTTTAGTAGATAATTTAATTAATATATAAAGACCTATATTTATAAATTAAATATAACTTTAAAAAGATAATCTATCCGCTTTTTAAAGCCTCTTTTATAAGTTATTAAAATATCTTTAATAAGAAGCGTAAACGAGGTATCTAAATATTTTATTAATTATATAATTTAAAATATAATATTAATCTTAATTATACTATCTAAATTAAGACTATTTATTTTATTTTAATTTTAAAGAAAATAAATATATAGATCTTATACTATATCTCTTACTTTATTATTTTAAATTAAGTAATAATACTCTATTTCTAACTTCGATTTAATATTAATAGATACTTTAAGAAATTATAGAGTATATCTTAAAAGCGCTATTATATATATATTCGCAGTTAAGACTCTACTTTTAATAAATAAATAAAATCTTATCTATATATTTATTATAATTTATATCTTAATTAAAATTAACTTCTAGAATTTCTTTAATAATTTATTAATCTTAATTTTAATTAAGATATCTAAGTATTTATAAATCTTATCTTTAGAAATATCTCTTATATTAAGAATTATAATATCTAATAGATTTCTAATTCTTATTAAAAATAATTTTACTTAATTTACTTTAGCTTTAATAGTATAATAATAGAGTTCTAGTATTAATATAATTATATTAATTTTATTCTAATTTTAAATTATTACTATAATATTATTAGCGTATATTAGTAACTTAATTATTAGAATTTTAACTACTACTTCTCTAATAGAGAGGCTAGATAATAATTTTTAAATTAAATCTTTAATAATAAGTATAAAAAGAATATAGTTAAGAGAGTTTTTTTATCTTATTTTATAGAATATAAAGATTCTTTCTTTAATAAATTTATTAATATATAATTAAATAAAGATATTCTTATATAATATTTATACTTAAGTAATAAAGTCTTTAAGAATATTAATTTATTTAAATATCTTTTTTAAAAATTTATAATTAATTCTATTATAAGCTTTCTCTTAATTTAAAAAAAATAATATTATATCTTCTCTCTCTTTAGCTTCTTTTATATTTAGTTTATACTAAGTAATTAAATACTATACCGCCTTAATATTATTATTAATAAGATAATTTAATAAAAAGCTTATTTATTATAAGATAATTATCTTATTTAGTACTCTTATTAAGCGCTATATTAAAATATTTATAAAGATCTTATAATCTATATTTATAATAAATAAAGATCTATAATTCTTAATATTAATCTTTAAGCCTTTATTTTTAAAGAGTATTATAAATAGATTATTTATTTATTTCTTAAAGAGCTTCTTTAATTCTTAAATATAATTAAAAAGACTTATTAATTTTTTAATTATTAAAAATAAAAATACTTCTTTATTCTTTAACTTTTTCTTTAAGCGAGGCGCTAATATCTTATAAAATTTAAAAAAAAATTTATTATTTTTAAATAACTTTTCTAAAATTACTTATTAAATAGCGAGTTTTATTTTATTAATTAATATTAATATTAATAGCTCTAAGATCGCTCTTTAAGATATCTTATTTATTATATTCTTAAGAATCTTTTAGCGCGCTTTATTATTAGATATCTTTATTATATATAGTTCTATATAGTATACTTTAATTATCTTAATAATATCTATTAATCTTAATTATAATTATTCTTATTAATTAGTTAATATTTTAAGTCTTATATTATTAAAGATCTTAATTTTACTAAAAAACTACTTATTAAACTTCTTATTAAGTATAAGATATTTAGTTATTATATTATAAATATAATTATAATTATATATCTTTACTAAATACTCTTTCTAGATATTTATTATAGCTAGTTTTTTTTTTAACTCTTAATTTTATCTTTATTTTAATTATCTTTTTTTTTTTAATATTCTTTATTTTTTTCTTAATATTAGCTTTAATTTATAATTAACTTTATAATCTATTAATATTAAATTCTTTATTATATTTAAAATAAAGACTTTATAGAGATATTATTCTTTTAATAAATTAATTTAGAATAAGGCTTATAGCGTTATCTATACTACTTCTTATACTTTAAATCTTTTAAGTAAGAGAGAATTTAAATACTACTAATTAAGACTTTTATCTATTATTCTCTTAAAGTATAGTATTATTATAATAGCTTTATAGTTAGTTATTAAGTTACTTATCTTAATACTCTATTTATTTAAAGTATTTATTTAATCTTTTTAAATATAAATTCTATTAATTTAAGTCGCTATATATTTAGAATTTTTAATAAAAAGAGTAAATAATTTATTATTAAGATATTTAAGTTACTATTTATTTAATATTTTATTATTATCTTCTAAATTTCTAAAAAGTTATTTAAATTTAATTATTTAATTAAATATAGCTTCTTTCTTCTAAATAACTTAATTAATTATACTTAAGATTAGATTCTAATTATCTTTAATAATATTATATAAAGTATATAATAAAAATATTTAGAGTTTCTTATTAATTTATTAAAGCTATAATATTTTTTTCTTATTTTTTATAAAAATATAAATACTTATTATTATAATTAACTAATTATAATATACTATTCTATAGACTAGTATATAGCTATTTTTATTATAGAAGATCTTATAACTCTATTTATTACTTATATATTAGATTATAATTTTATTATTAATAATAATTATTATATTATACTTTATATCGTCCCGGTCTAAGTCGCCAATATAGTAAGTAGTAATTAAGATTAATAAAAAAATCTTTTAAAGATAAATTTATATTTTTTTAATTATTTTAAACTTTTAAATTAATAAAATATTTATATTAAAACGCTATAATATATTATATATATATTTAAATTTATTAAGTTTAAATATTAAATAAATATTAAGTAATATTATATTAATTTTATTAATAAAGTTTTTAAGTACTATCTTAAATATTAATTTAAGTTTAGAAAATTATATAAATATATAAACTTTTAAAGTATATAATTATAAAAGAATAAAAAACTTTTTATATTTA
>JAEUBB010000661.1:0-15967 GCA_018257885.1 Parmelia sp. 050094
TCCTCCCCCTCCTCCTCCTCCCATCATCCCCCCTCCTCCTCCACCGCCCGTGAACATCTTCAACGCTTGCATCGCGGCGCCCGCGCCGACAGTCTGGCTGCTGTGTCCGCCGCCTCCTTGCTGCCCGCCGTACATAGCCTGGTGCGCATTCACCGCCTCGCTCTCGTCGATGCCCTGGCCAGAGTAGGACTGGTGGTTGCTTTGCAAGTGGCCGAGTGCGTTTTGGAACAGGCTGGGATCACCCGAGCCTTCGGAGTGGAGCTGTGCGTGCGCCATGGCGCCGCCGAATTGGCCTTCGGAGCCGTATCCACCACCGCCGCCTCCTTGTCCACCGTATTCGTCTCTGCCACCTCCATATCCATGCTCTTGACGTCGTTCTTCGCCTCCACCGTAGCTGCCACCTCCTCCTTGTCCGCCATACTCGTCACGGCCGCCTCCGTACCCGTGCTCCTGGCGTCGTTCTTCTCCTCCACCGTAGCTGCCGCCTCCGCCTTGTCCGCCGTACTCTTCACGGCCGCCTCCGTAGCCGCCGCCGCCTTGTCTACCGTACTCTTCACGGCCGCCTCCATAGCCGCCGCCGCCGCCGCCTTGGCCACCGTATTCGTCACGGCGGTCACTACCACCTCCGTAGCCTCCTCCTCCTCCTCCTTGATTGCCGTATTCGTTGCGGCCACCGCCGCCGTAGCCTCCGCCGCTGCCGCCTTGGTTGTAGTCGTCGTTGTAGGACATTGTAGATTGTGAGGTGAGGAAAGCGCGTGTGGGTCTCAGGTTGTGGATAAATGCAATTGAAATGTCGGAGTGAAAGACGAAGAATTGGTTGGTGGTCGAGGTGGTGAGGTGGAGGTCGCGTGGTACGAGACCAAGTTGGCTGCACGATGACGCGGATGTGGGGGATTTAAGGTGGCATCAGTGGGGCCAAACAACCAACGAGAAAAGCGAAAGCGATGACGCTTCCGACTATGAACTCCACGGTGCTGGTTCCAGTCTACTCTATCTATCTATCACTAATGAATGAGATGTTAACAAGGTCCTTATTCCTGGGCCGGCTCATTTCGCCCTTCAGCCAGGCATCTCAACCCAAGAGCAGAGAACCAACCTGAAGGGCGCGTGTTAACGGCATCAGTGGGCACCAACGGCGTCAATGGTCCGCAGCAGAGAAGGGACCCGGGTCTACGCAGAAGAGACTGATGAGCGCATTGCAGTACGAGGAGCTACATAAGAGGTGGAGATGGAAGTGCGGGTGCTTTGGATATACGAGGGTTGTGAGAGAACTGCGTGCTGGGGGATAGGTGATGCTCTGGTTGCTGGTTTGGGGTATATTGGATTTTCTGCTGAGAGTCGCAATGCTACATCAGTGTTAAAGTACTGAATTTAGAATTCAGTCACAATCAGACACGATGGCCAATATTGGTGCCGAGATCTGAGGATACACATCTGGAGAAGAAAGAAGCGAATGCTGGCGGCAAGGAAATGGCAATGGCGGTCACAGGGCGCAGGACCTGAGAGCAGGCTGTTGAAGAGCAATGCATAAAAGTGGTGACGTTGCAGGACGGGGAGCTACACTGCTACACTATTATCCCATGCCATGGCTGGACATTCGGGTTGTGGAAGACAATGGCAAGGTCTCCTTCATTGCTTCAGTCAACGAGGGTTTTGTGCACAGAAAGGCCGACATTATAGCATCCATACGGCTGTGAGGTACTTTTCAATCTGTGAACCCGTGCATCAACAGGATCGTCTCGAAAATCTCCGGCAGAGAGGTTCCTTACTCTCGTCTGCATCGTTGCCCAGAAAATCTTAGGATAACACAGCATTCGCGTTCAAAAGACAGCCTTCGAAAAGCTCGTGGATCTAGGCATCTGCGGAGGAGGCTCCATGAACGTTCTCGTTACAGACTACTTGGCTATGATTTTCAGAAATTTCAAGCCTGGAATCGAGTTGAGGAGGCTGATGACAAAGGTTGGGACTTTGTATGAGTGGACTAACAACGTTTGAGCAATTGGTCCAGCAAAAGAGCACCTCAGTTGAAGACTTAGTGACAGCTACTAAGTGAATACGCGACTCTCGGTCAAATCTTGGTACAAGAATTTTGTATTGGACTCTCGTATCGAACATGTATTCTCGCAACGTCGAAAGCTCCAGTCGCTTTAAGAAAGAAACAGTCACATGCATTGCAGCACTTGATTTCAGACAACCCAATAAGCTGTTGTAGGCGAGCTGTTTATTCGACACTCGAGCTTTACTCATCATCACTTTCAGTTCTCATTCGCCAACACTTTCCAGCTCAGGTATATCACAATTCCTAACGGGTTTGCTTCCTCTTTCGACACTTAGTGGTCATACTATACTCTTCCCAGAACCTCAGATTTCAACTTAGTCCTCTCTGACCTTCCTCAGTTGCAAAGCATGAACCCTACGCCAAGGCAAGACTTTTAATCTAGACTACACCTATGCATACTGCTTACGAAAACGCCCTTTTCATTGGTAGGAATCCAGTCACGCATCCCAGTGTCTTCAAATTGACAATTACCAGGCCGTCTTTGCACGATATAGGCACTGCGCCGTGAATTCTTCCAAGGAGCACCAGCATCCGCCGCCCTTATGGCTCCCACGGAGGGATACCATCGCTGGCGCGTCCCAAAGCGCTTGCTCGGTTGGGGTCTTAGCACTTGGTCAGGGCCCCGTATCCGACTTATACTGGACCATTACGAGTGGGACTACCGTGCAATTAATCCGACGAAGTCAAATTTAATGCACGAGCTTCACCTACTCGTTCAAGAGTATGACCTTGATAGCGGGGATCGGATGGAGATCTTCGACGCTCGCCAGCGTGGCGAAGCTCCTCCACGACGCAAGCCCAGAGTTCGAACAACCTCACACCCGACATTGTCAGTAGCTCGTCAAAAATATGCTCGGAATCCACCCCAAGGTCGCACAAGATCCCAGACAGCACTAGCCATATCTGCAACTCAACAAATGCGAACTGACGCCGTTGCCACGAATCCCTTGCCTATTATTGCCAGCACTTTGCCACGAGACTGTATCGTGTGCTTCGAAATTCTCAATCCACAGAACACACCGGAGCGAAGGATCACATCTTCCTGCAACCATGAGCCTGACGTTTGCACATCCTGTCTTGCCATGTCGATTTCAACTCAGCTTGATAGCAAAGTCTGGGATCAGATCGACTGTCCAACTTGCGGTCACCGTCTGAATTTTCAGGACATGAGAGAATTTGCGGACCCCGCAGCGTTCGTAAGGTCAGGGTCATCTTCCAACTGGAATTCAGATGAATTAACACATTGAACCAGATATGACAATCACACACTTCAAGCATGTCTCTCTGGCGGTCATTTTCAGCGTTGCCGCCACCCAAACTGCCAATCCGGCCAGCAGTGCTTTCCAGAACAAGACAGCTACATGATCTGCGTAGCATGCCGAGGGCGTACATGCATAACCTGCGACATCGTCTGGCATCCTTCAGAAACCTGCGCTGATATTGCAGCAAGACGTGCGGAGGCGGAGGCGGAAGCGGAGGCCGCTGACGAGCAGTATCTTACCACTAATGTCAAGCTTTGCCCTCAATGCAATGTGCGCGGTGAAAAGGTATCGGGTTGTGATCATATGTAAGTTAAGGTTTCTGACCCTATTCTGACCCTTATGTCGAGTCTTGAGACACTACTTGTGAAGCTCCACTCGTCAGACGTGTCCAGAGCTTTTCAATCCTCCTCAAAAGAGAAATGCTAATTCCAAGATGATAATATAGGACATGTGAGTTACTCTTGCGACTAATACATCTATCTATACTCACGTGGGCCGTTGCTACTAGGTCCCCGATGTGGCTTCCAGTACTGTTGGATCTGCCTTGTGGATTACGTTGAGATACGTAGGCAAGGTAATGATAGACATCAAAACAGTTGCCTCTATCACAGCAACAATCTGCCAGCTGTTCCTGGTCACGAAACGTGGGACGCAGCTCAAATCGCCACCGCCGCACCAGCGGTCGCGGCACGTCCAGGCTTAGCCCCTCTGCTTCAGTTTTGACGAAGACGAGGAGACTGATGACGAGGAGTCTGAAGAGGAGGAAGGGGAGGCCGAGGATTGAAGCTACAAAGGGCCAGACGGGTGATGAGCAAGCCGTTCATACTCAAAATGCCGTCCTTCAAGCCGCTGAGGCGCGGCTTCACAGACCTCCACACGCGGTGTCGCGGATGCACCTACACCGTCTCTCGCGCCGACACCAGCCTTGAATGGGCCTTTTGACATTAGGGGTCTTATATCTCGCTGCGCTGGAACTTCCAGTTTGCTGGTATGGCGGATCCGCGAAAGGCGTCCCTTTCCTTTCCTTTACTCCTCTCCTTCAGAAGGTGCTATCTGATAGCATCCTTATATCCGTATTACTACCTTGTACCTTAACCGGACTTTGGCGTCTTTGCCCGAAATTGTCATCTCAGAAAAACCCCCCTTTAAGAAACGATTATCGATCCCAAATCATTATAAACAGAACAAACCATCATCACACAGCCCGCGACTCCCTTCTTCTCTCCTCCCCTCTCCTCCCCTTCACTCATCTACCCTCCCGATCCTCCCACATCACCCCCTCTTCCCCACCCCCCGCCACCTCCCTCCAAAACCTCAACCAAGATACCCCCACCGTCCTCCACCACCTTCCCCCCGCATCCCCGCCCAGTCCCCCGCACCTCTCATTAATCTTTTACTCTTTTACTTAATAGTCTAGACCCTTTCTAAATTTTTACTATAATATATAGAATTGAACGAGATAAAGAGAAAAGGTAAGAGAATACTACTATATAAATAGATATCTCATGATTTAACTACATAAATTTAATTTTTACATGGCTTTTTTCTTACTTTCTTATTTTCTTATTTCCCCCCCTCTCCCCACAACTACACCCTTACAATCCAATCCAATCCATCCTTCAGCTCCATTCCACTCCCCTTTCCTCCCTTTCCCCGATTCCTCCTATCCCCAAGGACGATTCGAGGGGTCAGCTCACTTTACGCTTCTCCTCTACCAAATACCCATCCTATACCATACCGTTAGATAAGCACCTCTCTACCAACCGCATCCCCTTATACTCGATCTTATCCTATCCGATCCGGCAGTCCATCAGCCAACGGACCATCTACTCTGCTCTACTCACGACTATCCTTTACATATGGTCATACAAGCGTCCAAGTGTCATCACAGCCATCATGCCATTCCCTTGCCGACACGATATGATTCGCTTAACGCGGATGATAGGTACGAGAAAGAGAAAGAGAAAGAGAAAGAGAAAGAGAAATGATCTACCTCGCTTTCCTGACGTACGTTATCGCTCGTTGTGAAGGGAGGTGTTGAGATGGGGGGTATGTTCGATAGATGCAATCGGGCTCTTCTTACTTGCCAGAAGTAGACGAGTGCAGGGACAGTGTAGTGGGCAAAGGAAAATCGTTCTTGGATCTGGCTCAAGGTTCCGAGATAACGGCTTTGGTCCACGAGGTTTCGAAAGTACGTAGGGAGCCTGCAAGGGACACAGAACCCCTTACATCCCACTCTTTCCCCGACAGTACATAGCCCCGGCCCTCAAAACGTATCCGCCACGCCCACCCACCCCTCTCACCACAAACCTTACAACCCCCAATGCCCCCATCCGCATCCTTCCCTCTCGCCACCCTCAAAACCTTTCTCTTCCCCTCGACCTCTACCAAAAAGGAAAAAAAAGCGCAAGCCCAAACCCAAACGCACCAACCTTCCAACAACACCCCCTCCTCCTCCATCTCCCCCCACCTCGCCAAACCGGCCCCAGCCCTCCACAGACTCCAGGAGCTCAAGAGCCCGCCGCCGGTCCCGCGGTCCTCGGATTCGGTTAGCGCGGGCGCAGATATAGATGGCCAGATGTTCAAATCGAGACCGCTGTACCGGAGGACGGGATCTGTGCCTGTGGAGGAGGAGGAGGAGGAGGGGGCAGGTAGGGAGGGAGATGCGGGGTTGGAGGTGTGTGAGGGTGGTGGCGGGAGTCTGGCGAGAGGGGAGGTAAAGGGAACGGAAGGAGGGGATTCTGGCGAGATGAAGGGAAGGGAATCAGACAGCCGTAGGTAAAAGGCACGTCGACCGCATCAAGAAGCCTTGTTCTTCGACCTGGACGCTGAGTGCGGGCCTGCTGAGCCGGTTCTTCGAACTGGTTCAACAGGTCGAATTCTGTGATCCTATGCTTTTGATACCATGGCCTGGTCAAGCTTCAGTCCCTCGCGATTTATCATCCCATTCAGGCAGGCAAAATGTCTCGTCAAAGACAGATCAAGCCCCGCGCCATCCACGTGTCCAGGTATTTCAAGTAGACCCATCATTGACATCGCCTCAATCGACACACCACGATTGGCCTTTTGGCGTCTTTTCCCCCATACAGACATACTGCCCCCAAAGCAATAATCTCATGATGCCCTCCATGAACGAAACATCAAGTGTCTTCCCCTTAGCCGCCGTGGCCCTATTCGTCTCCTCGTTCGTAGCCATCTGATGGATTTCCGATGCCAATTCCTCGAGCGCGACCGTTTTGGACGAGAGTGACGATGACGATGACTGCTCATCAAGGTCTTGGTCTATAGCAGTCAATTGTCGCAAGGCAGGGGAATCAGAGACGAGTTGGGCGGAGAGCGCAGCGGCGAGGGCGAATTCGGCCGAATTGAATGCTAGAGTGGGAGCAATGTTGATATGGAGTTTGGCATGGGCTTTTTTGACTGTCATTCTTTCTTCTTCCGCTTTCTCTTCGCTCTTGACTTCGACGATAAGTCCAACGGACGACTGCCCTGTAGTGTTTGGTGGGCGTGGGAATTCTGGATCTGGGTGTATGATCCATAGATCTGAACCTTCGAGTATCACTTCAGCCAACGACTTGTCCGTCAAGAAATTGTCTTGCTCAGCTGGAAGACGGCGACTAATCTGGTACCATGATCCGGCATCGTCTTTCATCCATAGTTTGTTCGAGCGATCCAGCTGCTCGATATTCTCTCGCGGGGAGGATATGCCCTTTACACCTGATGCCAGTGATAAGCGGAAGCCATGCAGGCGGACGAAGAGACCGTCCGAGGGCGTTAGAAATGCTTTGTCTTCTTCTTTTTCACTCGAAAGGATGGCTATATTGATATCGTTGTCAATCAGCAGTGTGGCAGGAGCCCATCTGAGTCCGGGCTCAGCCAGTCTTGGACCAACTCGGAAGAGGAGACTCTTCGGTATCCCATGCATCGTCGATGGTAACAGTCGCCACAGCCGATGCATGCGTCGAGCAACCGCGCCGTCTCCACCGTTGAGGATCTGAGCTGCATCGAGACCAAGTAAATTCCCAATGAGTAGAGGCTCGTCCGAGTGGACGCTGACTGATCGGTGGTGAAGGGCCTCCACTATCTTTGCAAGATCGGCTGTTGGATGAGTAGAACTGTCTTTAAGAAATATGTTCGCAAAGCTGCCAAGTCGTCTAAGCATATCGCCTGCAAGGCCCCTTCGACCTATGCTCGAGAAATATTTGTCACGTGCATTTACTCGAAGTTCACGAATGTTCACGGCTTTATCAGCAAGTTGGAACCAAAGCCGGTTGGTCACTGCGGGCAAAGCTCCTTCTTGCAATGTCCAAAGTCGACGCATCCATGGTGAAGTAAATATCCTCATGCTCATTTCATCAATGTCCAAGCTCTCGACATCGTATCGCCTGAAGGATGCATCCAAAACAAGAACATGCGCTGCATTTTGGTAGGTCTGGTACATATACTCCAAGGCCAAATGCTTGGCTCCTTGTGGCTGGACTGGACAGCAGAGCGTGTCGAACCAGAAAAGGAGTTCTTCTTGTTCTTCTTCAACGTCGTTGCCTTTCGATTCTCGTTCTTGGAGGCGGTGATCTTGAAAATCACGAGCACGAGCTGCGAGACCTAAATCTTGGATGATCTTACCTAAATACGATAGCTGGCAACGAGGTAATGCGTTCGACTTGGGGTTACCAAGCCCATCGGCCCAGACATGGGATAAGGCCACGTAATGAGACGTTGGTCGTGACGCAACAAGGTCAATGGAAAGTTCCCCTAACGTCTGACCCCGCCTCACCCGTATCAAGGGGAGAGCTTTTGTCTTCAAAATACTGTATAGAACTTCTGGATCAATGGACAGCTCCTCGCAATCGCATTCTCTGCTGACGTGCTTTGTCTGATACGCACCCAGGTCGTTCTGATACGCCACACATTCCCGCGTTTCACATCTTGAATGGTTCCGTTCTGCATCTTTCTTATCAAGACAAGCAAGGAAGTGTCGTGTTTGTAACGACAACGTAGTGTCTAAGATGAGCTTAATCTCGGTGACGCACCATCCGTGTGCTAAAAAACGACCTCTCCAGTAATCGTCATCGATCAGCAAGCACCACGTCGTGGGACACTTTTCGGCCTGGACTTGATTGTCTATATCGAATGCTTTGTTCGCAGCGTACGCAAGATTTTGAGCCAATGAGGTAAGGGAGAGCCTGATCCTTGAGTCGAGGATAGAGTGGATTGCCTGAATAGATAATGCGGCGTGAGTCATGCATAAGCATCGAGCAACATGCGCGTATGTTACTGATGGAGGTGCCGTGCCCGCTTGAACACGAGCCACCCATTCTTCGAGAGCGTCATTAAATTTAAACGTAGATACTGCCTTGGTATAACCACGCTGGTCCTCGCCCGTGAAGATGAGATCCTCGGGTTCATAAAGGCTGCCCAAGATCTCATGGACAAGGCCGAAGAAAAGCCACGTTTGAAAGAATGATTCGAGCTCCTGTTTCGGCAGCGAAGCCAGTTGCATCTGATGAGCATATGGAAACTGGCCAGGATAGAGGCCAACCAAGTGAAGATCTGGTATGCTACCCACTCTGCTAGGATAAGTCATGAATGGTCCGCCATCGTATCTTCCTTGACACACATATGGTACCAGTGTCTTCTCTCTGCCGATCGCAGATGCTGGAAATGGGAGTTGGTCCATCAGCATGCATACTCAAGCCCAACCCCCGCGCGCACAACAGCGAGCCCACCGCTCACCAACGCATCCTCACCATTCAAAGTTCAGCTCGTTTTAAATCGTCTACATCCAGCAAATCAACGCCGGTAAAGTAAAGTAGAGAAGCAAAAACTGCAAGCAGCACAGACAAGGTATCTTACCTTACCTAAGTGACGTCGTACCGTCCCCTCTACCTTAGTCGTTGCGGGGCAAGTCTCCCTCCTACCTTAGTGTCTTCGTAGTGAAATGCAAATTTTGGCTTCATCCATTCATATACATGTTAGCCAATTGCTAGAAAATAGAGGGCCGACGAATACAAATTTCTAGATGAGAAGCCAAGCCGCAGCCAAAGCTCGCGAGGACAATCCTACGCTTCAGCATCACGTCGAGGCGGCGAGGAGACGCAACTTTTGACAATTTTACTCTTACAAAAAGGGTATAACATCATTCATCTAAGAGGAATCGCTCGAGGCTGTCGCTTCATACACAAGCGCTACAAAATTCGGGGCACCAATTCAATCCAATCTATCCCACATACAACTGCATCCTCTCAATCTCGGGGGACCCGTGATGCGATTGCTCGAACCAATTCCGAGCTCCAAGATCCGCAAAGGGGCCAATATACGGTCCGCAAGCTGCGGGTGCGCTCCAAGCCGAGTTCGACGGAGACATCATCTCAGAAGCCGACGACATGCTTTCCATAGGTGGTATCGGCACAGAGTGCACCTCGGACGCGTCTTCCATGAAGTCGTCATCGTCTCCTTCTTGCGGTGGTATCAATCTCGTTAGAGGAAGCGGAGGTGGTGGAGGCACCTGTCGCACGTCCAGGTCCTCGATCTTGGGTTTCATCGGCATGCCTTTCACTAACCCTGTAGATGATTCCAATGATTCGATGGCAAAGCTCAAGAAGCCGGCCGTTTGGGCACTGACCGACAGTGTCCATCTATATTCCGCCAACCTAGCTTGATAGAACTCTGCTTCCTCTTGACAAGGTGCTGTGGCCAGGAGAAGACTACCGAACGTTGCGATGAGAGCAAAATTGACCCGGGAAGGAAAGTACCAAAAGGCAGTTAGGTGACTGGGTCGGAGGCGGTTAACAAAGTCCATGGCGGAAATGAGGCGGGCTTTGGCAGCGGAGCGGCAAACATGGGTGAGGTAGATATCTGTAGAGGTGGTACTAAGGGAGCGGATGATGCAGCGGTGAAGCGTTATTTCTGTGGCGAAGTAGGCCAAATGTAGGTGTCCTATGATTGTCAACTTCAAATCTTGCTGGCAAGCTTCGGAGGGCCTACCGATTGTTGCAGGCGCCTGTCCATTGTCCATTTTCAGATCTTTCGGTAGGCGGGTGAACCATTCTTTGAGCGAGACCTGGATTGGTTTCGCTCGATCAAGGATCACACGTGTCGCGTTCGCCCCGGCAGCGTCAAATTCTTGCATAGCTCTCTGGGTATAGAGGGTGTTCAAGATGCTTGACAGAATACCTGTCAGAATGACCATCTGGGAAAAGCACTCTTGCCCCAACCTAGCCTCTACAAGGACCTCTTCTTCGGCGGAAGGATTCACTTCCTCGAAATCATCATCAGAAAGATCTTGCACCGCCCAATGCTCTTTGGAGATCAATGATGGTCGCCCATGTGTCAGGGAGCACCATTGGTCTTCCATGTATAATGCCCATGCTAGTCGTTTTCGCAATCCGCGTTCGAGAGGAGGGATGGCCCAATTCGAGCAGTCGAGATGGAGACCAAGCTCAAAGGCAGCGCCGATCAGTTGTGTATTCAAAAGCTTGGAATCAACATTTGACCTCTGCATCAGAAGTAATCCGGCCTGCATAGTCGACAGTGTAGGATTCGAGAGGGCACCTTCTAACAACTGGAACGCTAGATCCTCTAGCTGAGTGACATCGGTCTGTTGCCATGCCACATTCCCCAGATTATGAGCAGCCGATGATGCGGAGACAAGGTAGATAGCAGATAGCAAGGCAGGATCCAAGCTGTTTTTCCGACGCCCATTGTAGATATCGAAGAAGGCATCCTCGACAATTGGCAGGCTGCGATTGATCGTGCGGAAGTGCCGTACCAGAGAAGGGCCGTGTGATCCGATGTGCTTATCGATGGCCTGGATCAAGTCGGTCTGGGGCTCCGCATACCGAGGGACGTCCGATTGATGTATGAGAAATGCGTTACGACCGTCAGGCTTCTGATAGCCGGATCCCCCCACAGGAGAGACGTCAAACAAGATGGGATCCAGCTCCGTCGTGTAGCCCATGTGTGTGCCCTGGTATTGCCAAACGTTTGTCGCTGTTTCTGAGCGCGATGCGGCTGATCCTCCTGACCCCTCCCGCTTGACCTTGACTGTGCCACGGGATTGGCCGTCGGATTGTGAATCCGCAACGGATCTGAAGGAGCTGTCAGCACGTGCGACCATTCAGCTTACTGATCGCAACGATTGCTAACCTTCGCTTCCCGCTGTCTGCAATTTTCCCGTCCGAGTCAAGCCTTCTCTTCCGCGGTCGAGGGTCCTCGAGGAAAGTACATTGATTTCCATGTGAAGTGCAGGCTACACAGCTGTTGGTCTGCCCCTCGTTCATTACACATCTGCTCTTCTTCCTTCGGCAAGCGTCACAGGGGCGGTCTCTTCGACCTCGGGAGGCCTTGACATTGGCAGCCTGCGTTGGCTTTGGTTCCGAGCGTAGACTGTCGGTTGAGGGTTGAGAAGAAAGGGCAGGGGCTGACATGGCAGATGACGGGGCTGATGGCAAGAATGGCTGGCGAAAAGCGACTGCAGCGGCCATAGTTGAGGATCAAAGAGGCATACAGTTGGTAGTGAGATGCTGCTCGCAATTGAGCAGATTGATGAGAGTGGCAATATGAATCGAGTCCAAGACCAATGGCTCGCTTCTACCTTCCTTTCAGAGTTCCTTGGAGGCAGCCAAAGCTCGTTGGAGGATGAGAGGATGTCAAGACGTGGCAGTCATGAGAGCTGGGAACGTGGAGGTGCTGGCTTCTGGAAATTGAGCTCAGAAGAGACGCGGGAGGTGGATATAAGGCACCAAAGGTATGTAGTAGTGTAGAAAGCTTCTGTGAGCGGCTATTCCCGTTGGAAGTCATTTCGGAGAAAAAGTAGCTTCGGTGGATGATAATTGATAAGGTGCGGGAAATGGGGCAGGTCCTGGACTCCTGGCCCCTCTGAGAAGTTTAGCTTCTTGGGGGGTTTGGAATTCGCGTGGGATGCAGACACGTAACAAGAATTGCGGGGGGGGACTCGTGTGCCCCAAACCAGAATTGCCTCAATAAACGCATCAGCAGGATGACGATGATTTTGTAGGTAATAATATTAATGAATATGCAAGGGCCAAATTGGCGAGATCTGAGAGGGTCGATGAGCCTGCATATCAAACCGTCGACGATGATAGGCTAGCAAGACGGGGCCGTTTCTCCCTTATCTGACATGCTGCTAATTCTGCTGCTAATTTTGCGCACAGTCCCTTTGAATTAATAATACCGTAATGTTTGAATTTCCTTGGATTCCTATAATAATAGTGTTAGAGTTTGAGAGAGAAGCGAGATAAGCATCATGGCTCTGTATGGGTGCAAGGAATTCTCTTTACCTAAACTTTATGTCATCGCTTCCAAGCTAAGGTACTTTAACGTACTTGTCGGCAGGAAAAGTCTAGACCCCACGTGAAACATCGACCCACTAAGAGTCTAAGAGGCCTTGGTACTAGGGTACAGATTATGTGATCCCCTGATACTACGAGTACGGTAGCCCCATTGTAAATCAATGTAATGCATATGCAAAAACACCCTCGGCATGTCTGAGTCCTGACAGAGCTCATGCGAGAGGGGCAAATATCCCTCAGGCACGAGACTCAAAAATATCCTCCATGCATACACAGAACAGCTGGCGGGTTGAGAAGCATCTTTGACAGCCCTATATAGTCGGCAGGGGAAGGCCCTGGTCCGACCTCGGAGGCTGATGGAGCTATACACCTCAATCAACATCAGTGATTGGGTTATGCCCATGACTCCACACCTCACCTTGCCTCTCACACTGAGTGAATAAGGCCTCCGCAGTCGGGCCCAAGCAATGGCTCTATTCAACTCATCTCAGGTTCAGTGAGTATCGTCTCCAAATCGGCTGGACGATACCACCAGCATCTCCACCGTACCCCAGCAATGCCTGTCCAAGAGCCTCCCAGCTCTCCCCACTCCAGCGCCACCGACCCCCACCCCCACAAAGACCACTGGACCCCAACCGCCTACTCCGCCTCCGCCCCCTTCGTCCCCCTCCTCACCCGCGAAATCACCACATGGCTCGACCCGCAACCCCACGACCGAATCCTCGACCTCGGCTGCGGCGACGGCCTCTTGACCGCCCAAATCCGCTCGACGAGCGGCTCTCACGTCGACGGCGTGGATGCCTCTGACAATCTTATAAAAGCCGCCGAGACCGCCTACGGCACGCATCAAGACCTCACGTGGACCGTGCTCGATTGCCGATACCTGGAGGAGAGCAGTGCGGTCAAAGAGGCCGGGTATACAAAGGTGTTCTCGAACGCGGCGTTGCATTGGATCCTTCGCGATGCGTCGACGCGGATGTCTGTCTTTCGGGGCGTATTCAAAGCGCTAGAGCCAGGCGGGGTGTTTGTGTTCGAGATGGGGGGTGCGGGGAATGTTGCAGAGGTCCACACCGCGCTCTTGGCTGCTCTTGTGCATCAAGGAGTGGCAATCGAGAAGGCTAGGGAGGCGTGTCCGTGGTTCTTTCCTTCGGAACAATTGATGAAGGAGATGCTTGAAGAGGTTGGATTCAGAGTGGAGAAGATGAAGCTAGAATATCGACCTACGAAGCTTACGAGCGAGAAAGAAGGGGGAGTGGAAGGGTGGGTACGATTGATGGGAGCGAAATTTCTCGATGTGCTGCCTACGGATGAGAAGACAGAGGCTGTGGTGCGGGAAGTGTGTAATGTGCTCCAAACGGTTCTGACTCACGAGGAAGATGGAACAATGTGGCTTGGATATGTCAGGCTGAAGGTTGTTGCAAGAAAATGATCTCAGATGGACCACCTTGGATTAGGCGCGGCTCCTTTGCTGTGTCTTGAAAGTGTCTCGTGTCTAGCAGAGTCTAGACAGCTATGCATGCAAACAGGCTGTGTTTACAGAACCACTGCCTTGGGATGGAACTTAGGGCTCGCATATATGTCAATCAACACATCTGATCCGATCAAACCAGTGACTCTCCATTCAAGATTGCAGGACACGGAGAAATTCTGGAGGCAAGGCAAGTGCCTGGCATGTCATATCATCTATGCAGCATGCAGCATGTTAGCTTTGCTTAATGCAACCGTTGTAAGCCGTGAACTTACCCGTTAGTCCTTGAAGAAGGACGCTGTCAGGGGCGTATTCCTCCTGTCCGGCTTTCTGTTCGAGGTATTCCTTGGGCACTTCTTCTCCTTCAAACGGATCGTGGTTCTCCCCTTTTTCATTCTTATTGGCAAGACTGAGGCACACATCCAGAGCAAAATCAGGCTGCTGTCGCAAGAACGCCTGTGCCTGTCGTCTCTTGAACCAACTGGGCTCACCTCTCCAGACCTGCCAGTCTGCTAAAAATTTACGGAAGCCCGAGCCTTGAGTGGTGGATTCGTACGCACAACCAATCGAGGGATTAGGGGGACCGTATCCGCAAAATTTGATCTGGGCGAAAAGCGTCTTAATGATGAGCTTTTTCAGCTCCAAAATCTCGTATTTTTCCGCAAACGTAAACAATCGAAAAGCCTGCTCGAATCTCTCGTCACTCAGCTGATACTCGTCGATATAGTCGTCGTCGTCATTATCGTTCTCCTCGTCCTCGTCCTGGTCCTCCTCCTCAGGCAACATCTCACAACGCCGAGAGTACAGCCAATCTGTGAAGAGGTCGAACGTGCTCTCTTCGTCTTCTGGTAGCCGCATAGTCTTTTCGAGGCTCTCGTTGAAACTTCCTGTAAAAGCTGCCTTGAAGACAGGAGACGTGTCGCCGAGGATACCAACGTGGACATAGAAGGGCTTTTCACTCTTGCCGACGAGGATGGTAACCGTGGGAGTCTCGTAGTACCTATGTCTTGTCAGCAAACGCTTTGCGGAAAACCGTGTTTTTGGTGCAGTCCTCTCACTTGCACGCGGCTGGAGTTTCTGCGATGGCTGTAGTCTCTACAGCGGCCGATGTCTCCATCACAGCTGACGGCTCTGCAGCATCCTTCATCACGCTTTCGGCAGACATGTCCTCAGTCATTTCAAATACGGAGCATCCGAGGGTCGATTTGACGATGTGGAAAGTAATTGAGGTGGAAAGAACGATGTGGAAAGTAATTGAGGTGGAAAAAGGACGAGGTGCAAAGTTTTCAAGAACCCACGTGAGTTCTAGTTGAGTCCACACGTCGCGGCTACCTACCGCGCTGCCGAAGTGAATATCAACCAACTGTTGTCAAATCACTCGCAGATCAGTAAGCCCTCAATTACTTCACGAATAAATGTCATACCAAGGGAACCGTAACGACAAGCGTCATCCTCCAAAAGAGTATCGCTACAACCACTTCAGTCTCGACTATCAATCTCAACACAATCATGCTCTCACGTTTCAATCCAAAACTTCAAGACTTGATTGCCACACTACAGTAACGCACCAACACCAATTCCAAACTCCAATACACACAACCCACCCCAACTCCTCCACCCACCTCACCCCCTACCCTCAATCCTATCCCACCAACCTCCTCCCTCCTCTACCTAGTGGCTCCGGCCCATTAACCGCCACAATCAACCCTTTCCTATTCCCCACCAGCCCAATCCCCCCCATTTCCACCCCCGTCTTACTAACCGGCGCGCACTCCTCCATAATCCTCGTCGCCACCGCCGCCACCTCCACCAACGCGAATCGATCCACCGCATCCTCGATCCCGCTCGTCAGCAACACCTGACACCC
>JAEUBB010000663.1:0-10818 GCA_018257885.1 Parmelia sp. 050094
TTTTACATGGTGCGGTGGTGGGGATGTGGGGGGCGATGTTTCAGAAGGGGAATTTTTCGGGTGCGATTTTGAAGTAGTGGATGAGCGATGGGGGGTTGTTGGGGGTGGGAGTTAGAGGTCTCGGAAGGAGGCTGGCGATGCGCCTTGTTTCTTAAGAAGAGTGTTGGCGGATGGGACACTTGTATCGACATAGCTTGTGTAGGGTGTCTTCCTGCGGCTTCCTGCTTCGAAGATGGGCAGAGGATGTTGAATTGGTCTTCGAGACCAAGTAATATGGAATGGCCACAGTGCCCTGATTTAGAGACAGATTTCTGGAGGGTTTTTCCGTTGGCTCCGAGGTGAAATAAAATATTGTGCATATTCCTTGTAACTTACTTTAGCTTGAATTATCGATATAAAGCAGAAAATACTCAATCAATACTTTGCTCTTGCGTTCTGAAAAGTAGCAGCCTCTCTCTTCTTGGCAAACACCTCCGAGTCCGACTTACGTTCCATGAACTTGTAATTCATAGGCCTATACTTGCACTTGAAGAAGAGTCTCTTGAAGTAAGGCGGCTGAATGGATGTAAAGCAAACACAAGATATCGCTCTGCTATATGAAACCTTGAGGAACTGGCCATCCTCTCGAATACTTGCCTTTACTAGTCTCAGAACTACTGCAGAAACATATAGAGGGCAATCAAAATCCCGAAGAAAATTGTTGACACAGCATAGTATTCATGATAGGCGCAAGGGCTATGAGTTGAGAACTCGCATGCTTCTATTCTTAAACCGATGAGGAGTCTAAAATCTAAGTCCTTGAGTGGAGCTGCTTTAGCGACGTATATGCTCCGTCAGCATCTTCACCACGTGATATACTCAAGTCTCCCTCTTCCTCTTTGTCCCCTGTTCCATAGCTGGCGCACTGTTACCATTGAAATCAGTTTCATTATCCCCCTCGGACTCAATACCAATACCCGCATCTCCATAATCACTTTTAGTATCCCCCTCGGACTCAACATTAACACCCGCGTCTCCATGATCACTTTCCTCGGTGGTATTGTGACTGTTGTGGTTGATAGGAGACGATGTCGTCGTTAGACGCTGCGAAGCTGTCCCTTCCGAGCCTCCCTCATCCCGATACGAATCTCCACTGGCCTCACTTGCAGGCGGCGAGCTCGGAGGAAGCTGATCTGGGTCGACGTCGCTTGATGGTATTTCCATTGCGTCGCGCTCCTTCTCGGCAACCGCCATTCTCCCAATTCCGTACACCTCATCTAATTCAATTTCCATCGTGACATCAAGTAAATTTTCATCCTCGTTTCGATGGAATGTTACGAGATCTTGTTTAGTGATCGTTATTGGAGGTAGGTGGTGCGGTACAGCGGGGTAGACCTCGACTTTATCCAATATAGGGCGGTGGGCCAGTGTGTGCTTATTATCCTCGCGGACCTCACGTACGATTCTCCCGATTGAAAGCTTGACGTGCCAATCGTCGCGTTCTCCAGAGTCGCCATAGTTCTCCATTTGCAGCACACTGACAAGGGAAATATGGCCCTTACTACCTTGAACATATTTCATAACCTTTTCCCATACATGGTCAGACGTTTCAGAAATGCAACTCTCATGAATCCAGAAGGGCCATTGTTTATTCCCTGAAGGTTCAATCCAATCAATCGAGATGGCTGAATCCGGCTGTACTGTTGAATTGTTACTAGCTTTGACTTGGCGAAGTCTTAGGTCTGAAGTGAAGCATTTGTGAGCATTTGTAGATTACAACTCATTGAACAATAGACATACCAGAAGAGCCGAGTAACACAGGCATTAAGCGAGTCATTTTTTTCTCTTTGTTAGGATGACTCCACACTTCCTGGTCACTCTTAACCTTGGTTCGAATTTGACTCCAAATGTCTGCAGTAAAACCGTCTAGGGTACCATGGGATCTTGAGACTGGCATTTTATTTGTTATCCTGATGGCTGGCGTCGATTCAGAGCAATATCCAGGAAGTAATATTTGAGTGAAGCTGAAGTCTTTCCCGCTGACATGTGTAAGCTCTTGGATATGGAGAAGAGTGTTAAAATCGCGCTGACTAGCAGGGACATAGTGTGAATTATCAACGCGATAAACAATCCATTGTTTTCTGGAACTGCATTACTTGTCAATAAGACTGCCAGAAGGAGGACGTTAGACTTGCGTTTCAATACTTTGAGTAATTTTCCTACCCCAGTCTTTATTGATTAAGTGAAAGATGGCATTCACGACCCTGACCGCATGTGTAACACTTGGCGACAAGCCTAGACACAGTGGGTTGCCGGCTACATGTTGGTCCCCGGCTATATATCGTGATGGCGACGCCGGTCGATTGAATAAATCCTCCATTCTCACTGATATGTACATATTATCCAATCCGCTTAGTCGGCGATGTCAATAGACCGGTGAAAAGCTCCTCCGAAGCCGAGCCTAGCCATTATCCATTGGACATCTTTAGAAACGGTATGGAGTACTCTTGAATCAGCAATCGAACACGCCACACCAACTCTGCAGAGCTTCATAGTGTATCAGCGGTAGCTTGCTTTGAGCTTGTCAATACCAGGGTGGGTGTATTTGGCACCCCGCTCTGTAGACCTCACCTCTCTCTTCTCGAAGTCGACAAGCGCTAGATCGAATGATGGCTGTGGAGGACTACAAACATGGATGACTCTTAAGGTGTTAGTAAGTCACCGCGCGTGTGAGACTGGGTCACTAGAATACTAAATTGTATTCCTTGTAACGTCTAAAGAAGAAGAAGATCTATATATAAAAAAGAGACTTATATACTAAAGACCTTCTAGTACTAGATTTAATAAGCTTTAGCTAAATAATATTAGTCTTAACTAAGTAATATTAAGATATTTTTAATATTAATAAAAACTAAAAAGAAATAAAGCTATTTATATACTATTAAAATAAATCTCGCTATTTTATAATTTAATCTTATTAGCTAATATATTCTTTTTTTATTAGTTAATATTCTCTCTCTCTATCTATTTTTTTAAGTCTAGCTCTAAGTAATTCGTATTTATTAACTTCTATAATATATTATATACTTTATCTTTAATTATTACGTTAGTTAAATTCTTATCTTTTTTAATTTATAGAATCTTTATAATCTCTTATTACTTATATAACTATCTTAGATATAGTAGATCTATTATTAATTATTTCTTCTAAATTATATCTAACTTAATAAGGTATTTATAGAGAGATCTTAAATTAATATATATTAAAAAAGATATTCTCTTCTAGATATTATTAAAGAGAATTTAATTTAAAGTAACTTTTATTATTACTATAATATTAAATTTTAATAATAATATATATAATTTAGATACTAATATACTTCTAATTACTTAACGATATTTAATTAATTATTAGTAAATAATATTTATATTATTCTAAGTATTAACTAGAATAATTATATATTCTAGTTAAAATAAAAGATCTTTATTATTAATAAATAAGAAGTTTATAAATATTATAATTTAAAGAGTTTTTATATTTAATTTAATAAATATAAGGTCTAAGACTTCTATTTATTATAATAGATATTAATTTAGATATTATATATTATTATATATAGAATCGATAATCTAAGTAGCGTAAGAGAGAGTAAATATAGTTTATAATTAAGAGATTATTATAATATATACTCTTTATACTCTCTAAGTAATATATTACTTCTTTAAAAATAACTTTATAAGAAGTTATTATAAATATAGACTATATTAGAATAATTCTACTATCTTAACGAAATTACTTACTCTTTTAGTCTAAAGACGAGGTTTTATACTTATTCTCTAATAATAATAGTAATATCGGTTCGACTTCGAGTATAGTTAGTTAACTAAGATAAATTACTCTAGATATACTCGGATTTAGTAAGAACTTATAAGTCTTATATCTTCTCTAGCTACTTACTAGGCTATAGAGTAGCTTACGAGCGCGATATCGTATTTAAGAGATCTCTATATATAAGTACGCGTAGGCCAGCGTATAGAGGTATACGTATACTTAAAAAAGTATATAATTATTACGAATATAGGCTATATTAGAATAATTCTACTATCTTAGCGAGATTACTCGCTCTTTTAATCTAGAGACGAGATTTTATACTTATTCTCTAATAGAAGTTAAATCTTTTTAGCTTATTTAGATTAACTAATTCTTATACTATTAGAAGTATTAAGTATAATAATAAATTTATTAAAATTTAAAGGCTACTTAAAAATAAGCTTTTTATATAGCTTAGTTAATAGACTAGTAGTATTTAGTTTTTAAGATTTAATCTTTATAAATTTCTTAATATTAGTAATAAGAGAATTATTAGTTTATAAACTAATAATAGCTAACTTATTAAATAATAAGTATATATTAAAGATAAATAAAGTTATCTCTAGCTTATTTATATAATATTTATAATAGATTTAGAATTAATATATTTCTAACTTTATTATTTTATATAATAGAAGAATAACTTTTAAAGCTATTTTTATTAAAAGTTCTATTTTAATTAGAGCTAGAATAAAGATATTTCTTATTAACTTAAAGCGAGACTAAGTATATACTTATATAATATCTTATAAATATAATAATAGCTTCGGAATTATTAATAATAAAGTAATTATAAGTCTTTAGCTAGTATATTAAATAATAAAGATCTAAATAAGTATATTATACTTTTCTAAATTATTAAATATTTATATTATAAGTCTTAATTTTTTAAAGATCTTTTCTATATCTTTATTTTTTATCTAATTTATAAAGTAATTACTAAATATATATATTTTAATAAAAATATCTTACTTACTTATTATCTTAAAGACGTCTTTTTTTAATAGTCTATTAAGTTCTTTTAATTTAAAGTCTTTAAAACCTAATATAGAAAGATTAGTAATATAGATTATAATATTAATTATATATTAATAACGAGTAAAGACTCTTTAATTATAAGTAAAGTTATAATATATCTTTAAAGTATCTTATTCTATTTAGAGTTTTAAAGTATCTTACTTATTATTAAATCTATTATCTAACTAATTATATAATTCTTTTAGAGTATTATTTAAAGTACTTTTTAATTACTTATTAAAATCTTAAATATCTAGTTCTTTTAAATAAGGCTTAATAATAGTAGCCCTAAATTTTATAAAGCTATATAATAACTTAATAATATATATTTCTCTAGTAATAAATAGTAACTTATATAGACTAATTTACTTCTTTTAATATATTCTCTATATTAATACTAAAGATCTAATTAGAGTATTATAAATATAAATTACTTATAGGCTATTATATTAATATAGAATATTCTTTATCTATCTTCTAACGTATAGCTTAGATATCTTATTTATAGTTAACTTAATAGCCTTAGCTCGCTATACTATAAATAGTATAAATATATTATTACTAGAGATATAAAAAAAAGCTTTAAATACTAGTAATATAAAGACTAGATTATTATAATCTACTATATTATTAATAGACTTAATAGTTATTTATAAGCGAAGTTCTTTATTAACGATCTAATTCTTAAGTTTCTTAGTAATAATAAGATATATATATTATAACGGAATATAATATTACTTTATAAATTTAATAGAATAAGTAGACTTAACTAAGATATACTTTATTTATATATTTATAGTTTTAATATTTTATTTAAACTTAGAACTATTAAAGTTAATACTAGTATTATAGAGAATAACGTTAGAAGAGTTAATATATACGTCTATTTAGTAAAGTTAAAGTATATTCTATATATAGAATATATTTATATTAGCTAACTATCTAGCTATCTAAAATAAAGTAGTCTTATTAATAATATAAAGTACTAAATCTTTATTAATAAATAATATATTAATTACGACTATATAGTTAAAATATATATTATTCTTTAATATAAACTTAAATCTATTTAGAAATTAAGAGTACTTTTAATAGAATTTATAAAATTTAGTAATTCTCTAAAGTATTTAATAATATTTAGAGTTCTTATATCTTACGCGTTTTAATATATATATTAATCTATTAATAGAAGAATATTTAAATTAACGATATAGCTATTATAGCTTAATATTAATTAAATAGTTTATTAATAGTAAGCCTTATATTAAGAATAAATATTCGTATATACGAATAATTAGTACTATAGATTCGTCTCTTAGAACGATAGTATTATTAATATTATTTAAATAAATTTCGAGTCTATCTATATTTTAGAGATATAGAAGAAACGAAGTATTTATCTTTATAATATAAAAATTAATATAGCTAATAGAAGACTTAATTATAAGTTTATTAATTAATATTATTAAGTCTAATTTAAAGTAAGTATTAATATTACTAGTAGTAGTAATATTTAGCTTTTTATTAAACTCTCTTATATAGATCTATACTTATCTATAGTTAATAATAAAAGTATATATAACTTTAATATCTAATATTACTTTATAAAATTCTTTTAATATATATTAATTAATAAGAAAGCTATTAAAGTAAGTTATTATATAGTATATTAAGTAATCTATTAGCTTTAAATAGTATACTTAGATTTATTTTAAAGTAAATATAGATACTAATATTAAAAAGTTTTTAGCTTCTTAATTATTATTATTTAAATTAGTCTCTTAAATATTAAAAACTAGATTATTAATCTTATTATTATTATTATTATTATTATTATTATCTTTATATTTCTAAATATATATATTATATTATTTAATATATTTATCTATATATTTATTTTTAATATCTTAGCGTTCTTTCTTTATATACTTAGTAAACTAATATTTTAGTCTCTTATATATAAAGTATTATTTTATTTAATATTAAGTATTATTTATATCTCGCGTAATACTTATTAAGAGTCGATTAGTATAATACTTATAATTAGTAAAGTATATTATAGATATTAATAAATCTAACTTCTCTATCTTAATTATCTTCTTATAATTCTTAATTATAATATATATATTATTAATTAGTATAGTAATTAAGATCGTTTACTAAAGAATTATAATATTATATATAAGAATATTATTATATATAAAGATAATCTTATTATAAAATACGGAGTCTAACTAAAACTTATAGTTAAGACTTTTCTAAATTTAATAAAGTTATTATACTATCTTATTAAAAATAGTATCTTTATATTTATCTAAAATAGCTTAAATTAATACTTTAAAGTTAATATTATTCTATTTTTAAAGTATATTACGTCTATATTTCTCTTCTTTAAAGTACGCTTAGAATTTATTAAATAGTTATTAAATTATAAGATTAACTTCTTAATAACTAAAATAGTAATATTTTAATACTATAGATTTTAGTATTATAGAGAATATTATATAAAGTATCTTTTAAAAAATCTTAGCTCTTATATAAAGATTTATAAAAATAATAAATTTATAGCTAAGACTCTTTATCGAACTATTACTATATTTCTTATTAATAGTATATATCTTAGCGAGTATTATAAGTTCTTTACTATAATTATAGTTCTATTTAGTATTAAAGTCTTAAATAACTTAATATAGAGATAATAATAGATATAGAATATAATAATTTAGTCTATATATTATAATAAAACTAATTATCTAATTAGAAATAGAAGTTATAGTAGATAATTATAAAGATAACTATTATAATAGCTATTATATTAACTATAGAGATATCTTTAGCTATAAAGATATCTTTTAAGTAAGTTACGAAATAGACTACTAATATAATTATTAAGAAAAAGAGTATTCTAGATTATCTTCTAATTATAGAAGATCTTATTTAATTGTCTTTACTAATACTTATAAGATAATAATACTTCGTTCTTTTTTAATATATACTTTATTAGTTTATAAGTAGTTTCTTAATTAACGTACGAGTTCTATACTAAGAAGTTCGAAATTATCTCTTTAAAATTATTAAAAGTCTATAATAAAATACTTAAAAAGAGTATTTAATTTTTACTTATTATATAACTTTATTCTTTAGTAAATATATTAATTAAGTATCTTATAGATTTCTTCTTATAGATTATCTTCTTTATTTAATAAATTATTTAGTTATTTCTTAATTAAGATATTATTTTTTAATCTAGCTATTACTAAGATTACTTATATATAGCTACTTTTATATATTAAAATAGAGATTAGAGCGGAGTTAAATTACTCTAATTAAACTAATTAGAATTAGAATTAAAGTTAAATACTTTAATTAAACTAGCTAAGTTTAGTATTAGAATCTTAAGTATTAAGATCTCGTTATATATAAGTAGTTAGTTATTACTTATAAAAAATAGAATTTAATACTTTAAAAGAAATTAATAAATTTTTTTAATATTAAAGAAGTTCTTTTAAAACGTAGCCTAGCTAATTTATATACTAAATAAAGTATATTAATTAATATTAATAAGTTACTACGCGTATAAGACTAAGTTACTAGAATACTAAATTATATTTCTTATAACGTCTAAAGAAGAAGAAGATCTATATATAAGAAAGAGGCTTATATATTAGAGACCTTCTAGTGCTAGGCCTAATAGGCCTTAGCCAAATGACGTTGGTCTTAGTCAAGTGGTGTTGAGGCATTTCCAACATAAGGACTACAGAGCTACTCTCCCATCTGCCTCACGCGCAACCTCAGACCTGACTTCGGAAAGGCTTCAGTTAATCGGTGGTAACCACAACGCGCCGTACTCCATGAGCTCCCATACAGTAGTACCCTTGAATGCCTAGATTTCCTGGACAAACGGGGAGCGGAAGCAATAGGCTCTAATGTTTGAATAAGGACTCTTCTAGCCCTTGGCCGAGGTATCTGGGCGATATACGCATACGATAGGATGTCTTCTGCCTTTCAGTTCGAGTTTTTTCATCCCAAATCAGAGAAGGCCCGTGTCGTACTAGTACGGCGCGTCGAGTGTGATCAAGGATTTACTGCTAGAACTTCTTTTCGAGGGGGGAGTTAGGCGGAGAATACACCGTGCCCAGGGATGAAGAAATGACTGGAGGAGCTGGGCGACCGACCAGATTATGCGACCCCACCAAATAGAGCATAAAAGGGGCGAAGGGTGATCCAAGGAGTAGAGAATATTAGAGGGTGAGCTACGTTTACCAAGGGCGCCACACCAAAGGTGCTACGTCGAAGACGGTCCCCAAAGGCGTTTCCCCCCGCCCCCGAAAAATCACCACCAAAGGCGCTGCACCAAGGGCGCTTTCGAAGGCACGTCCTCATCTGAAAAAGGAGCAGAGAGGAAGATCATGGCTTCTCTCTGTCTAGGGTGGGCCGTTGCCAGGACCCTCAATGCCAGGGAACGGAAATGCTCCATAATGGTGCTTCCTCTTGGTCTGTACGCAGCATCCAGAGCCGTCGCAGTCGTCTCAAAAAAGCACCATACCATAAAGATCAAGAGCAAATCAAATCCGAAGACCTTCCTTCCCCTCCAGCATATAAGCAACACCCAGCATATCACGGCTGAACATCGCCAAACCGACATCTCCAACCCGACAATTCACAACAGCGAATTTTGCTTGATAAGGAAGGCGTCTAGGACTAGCTCGCTAATGCTGCGACGTAGGGATTTCCGACCTCAGCTCACCTCTCTGTCTAGCGCGCTGAAGTGCGATGCGCGGATGTGACCAGAAGATACGGGATATACACTTACTTGGGTAGTTTTCTGTCTGGCAGTCACGCTTCTTTGGTGTCAAGGTTAGCATTGATATCGATGACTGTGCTGCTTGTACTCTTCGTAGCGTGACTACTGCCTCTGTAATATTAATGTTGGTTCTTCGTATTCATATTATGCATCTTGAGGCACAAGGGCTGGGAGGAAGGAGGGAGGGAGGGAGGGAACGTAGGGATGCTCGAGGGCTGTTTGACACGCGCTTCCATAGGTCCAAAGTAAATTGCCGATCGCGGCCATGGACAGAGAAGGGGCCGCTATTCGTTCAAGTCATTCATCCATCTGTCTCCTAGTGGCAATCAAACAGACTCATCGAAGCTCGAAGTCTAGATTATTTGAGTGATTATTTGAGTGATATTTAATGGACTTCGAGCTTGCTTTGACAGCCCCTTCGGCAGAAGCCTTTGGAGAGCCCCCGAAGAATTAGGGGTGGTCACCCTGAGAATCACAATATGTCAAAAAATGTTGTTTTTGTTAGGTAATTATTTCCTTCTTCATTCCCCCGGAGAAAAGCCGATTTACGACCCTTACGGAGCCTAAGTTACTATAGGCTAACCAGTTAATAATAGGCTATCGCTTAGAATATTTTTAGCCTAAAGAAAGAAGTTAAATACTAATTATAATTATCTTTATAAACTTTTTTTTTTAAGTTCTTTAAATTCTTTAAATAGTAAACTAACTAGAATTCTAGCTAATTAAATTAATTAATTATTAAGTAGCTTTAGCTTTAATATAATTCTATTATATATAAATTTATTTTTTTAATAGATTATAAGCTTAATTAGCTATTAATTAAAATATATTTATTAATTTAATAAGTAAATTATTATTATAAAGAGCGAGAGTAGTAATAGATCTTTTAGCGTATTAATTATATTATTATTAATAATTAATAAGAATTAAAGAAATTAGATAATTAACTTAAAAAAAAATATATTATTTAATTTTAATATTATTTTAAATATAAATCTATTTAGTATTAATAAGTTAATATTAAAATAATTATATATAAAATTATTTATTCTAAAATTTTATAATTATTATATTTAATTCTAAGTCTATAAGGAATTTTTAAATAATTATAATCTATATAAAATTATAATAAGAATATATCTTCTTA
>JAEUBB010000664.1:1583-15730 GCA_018257885.1 Parmelia sp. 050094
TAAAAGAAGTATATAAAATATATAAAATAGATTCTTTAAAAGCTTTAAAAAATAAAATTATAAGTAAATATTCTTAAATATAAATTTTATATATAAAAAATAAAGTTTCTTAAATTTCTAATTTTTATAAAAGATTTTAAAATTAATTTATTTAAAATATAAGTTATAATAAATTAAATTATTTCTATTTACTTAAAAGAGATATAATCTTTTATAGAATTTTATAATTTCTATTACTAATTTATTAAGAGCTTTTTTAAGATTATTAGATTATTAATATATCTTATAAGATAAAAAGTACTCTTTAATTAGAACTCTAATTATTAAAAAGTATTTAAACTTTTTAAAAAGATTATAACTAAGGCCTCTACTTTTTACTATTTTAATAAAAATTATTAAATTATTCTAAAAATAGATTCTTCTAATTATATTAATAAAAGTATTTTATTATAATATAATAATAAGAAAATCCTCTATTTAGTTATCTTTTATAATAAGAATCTTATTTTCGCTAAGTATAATTATTAAATCTATAATAAAAACTTTTTATATTTATTTACTATTTAGAATATTAGAGATTTAAGCTAGAATATATTAATATCTTAATTAAAATCTTTATTAATTATAAGAATCTTATATACTTTATAAAAGAATATAATTTAAATTAATATTAAGTAAGATATCTAAATCTTCTATTAAAATTTAATATTAAGATCTAATTTTATTTTAAACTTTAGAACTTTAAGATTAATACTTTTACTAGAATAGCTAATTTTAAGCCTTAAACTCTAAATAATAATTATTTTAAATAAATATATTAAATAATTTTTAAATCTAATTAATTAAAACTTAATAATATAGAGATCTTAATAGTTAATAATTCTATCTATTATTAGATTTATAAAGCTAATTAGAATAATATTATATATACTAAACTACGCTAAGCTAAGAAAGAAAATAAAAAAAAAAATCTATAATATTCTTTTTTTTTAAATATTAAATATATAATAAAGTACTCTATTATACTTATCGTATTTAAATACCGAAGTTAATATATATTAAGATTATTTATAAAGTTTATAATTAGTTAGTATATAGCTATTCTAGTATATAATAAATTAAAAAGTTACTTTATAAAAAGTACTATTAAAAATATATAAAGAATATTATTACTTAATATATTTATAATTATTATATATATTACTATATTAAGATTTTTTAAAATTAATAATATAATCTTTTATAGTTACTATCTATTCCTTAGAAGTATTAATAGAATATTAATATAAACTTTATTATTAACCTTTTAATATTAAAATAATAGAACTTAATCTATATTTTAATAAATAGATTAATTAAAGAACGTTATTATATTTTTTATATTATTAAAAAAGATAAAACTACTATTAAGATTATTATATAAATATTTATAAAAAAGATTTTTAAACTATATAATCTTCCGCTTAGTATTATCTTTAATAGAGAATTATAATTTATAATTATTATTTAAAAATCTTTTTATTAACGGCTTAATATAGAGATTAAATTATTAATAGTATTCTATTTAAAAACTAATAAATAAATAAAGTATATTAATTAGAATCTTAAATATTACTTATATATTTATTATAATTATATATAGAATAATTAAGCTAAATAGCTTTTTATTATAAAGTTTATAGATAATAATACTTAGTTAATCTTTATTAAAGTTATATTATTTTTTATTAATAAAAGATTTAATTCTTATATAAGCTTCTTTATAGATTTAATAAATTATAAAATTACTTATTAGTAATTAGATACTACTAAGATAATAGATATCTTTAATTATATAAAGAATATTCTTATTTATATTAAATAAAATTTAAAGTATACTTAAAAGAATATAGCTATATAGATAAATAAGTATTATCTTAATATTAAATTTAAAAAGAGTAATATAGTCTTTTTAGATAATTATAATATTAAGATTATATATTTATTTAAGAAGCTAGAAAATAAGAAAAAGAGATCTTTTAAAGTAATTAAAGTTATAAAATTTATATATAAGCTTTAGCTTTCTTCTATAATAAAGATTTATTTTATCTTTAATTTTAAGTTATTCTTATTTATTTTTATAAACTTTTTATCTAATTAAAAGAACTCTTCTATATAGCTAATTAAAATATTTAAAAATAATAAATAGATTATAAAAAATATTTTAAACTTTTAATATTACTATAATAAACTATAGTATTAAATAAGATAGAAGAATAATAATAATATACTTACTTAATAGAATATTAATAATAATAAATTTAAGAGAATTTAGAACGTAGTTAATAATTATTATAATAAGTATTTAAAGAATTTTAATCTATATAATATAATTATTAAGTTAAAGAGACTTTATTATCTCTATAATTTTTAAAATCTTATTATTATTTTAATTATTATCGCTTATAGGTGATATAATATCTATTCTATAATTATAGTATATAGTTAATAGTTAAAGCTAGTTTATAAAAATATTAACTAATTTAAATCTAATATCTCTAAAATAACTTCTAATTAATAATTTAAAATATAAAAGTTTTAATATCTTTATAAGTACTTTAATTTTAGCTTTAAAATCTTATTTATTAAATATTTAACTCTTTATTTTTTAAATATTTATTATTTAATAATAATATTATATAAAGCTCTCTTATTATCTAGCTATTATTACTATACTTAATAATACTCTATATAGTTATATAACGTTATCGCTAAATCTTATTACTATCGCTAATAATCTTACTTAAAATTAAATATTAGTATTTAATAAAAAAGGATTTTATTTAAAAAAGCTAATATTTAATTAAAGTTTAAGTATTAAGTTAACTCTACTTTAAATTAATTAAAAGTCTTTATTTAAACTCTTCTTCGCTATATTTAAATATTATAATCTTTTAATTATATTTATTTATAGTTATAACTTAGTTAATTTTTAACTAAATTATATTATTTTTAAATACTTAAATATCTATAATATATCTCTTATAATAACGTTAATTAGAGCTATTAATATATTATTCTTATTATTATTATCGCCGCTAGAGAAGATTCTATAATAATAAAGATATCGCTACTTATAGAGAGAAATACTATTATAAATATATTCTAAAAATTAGATATTTATAGCTATATATTAGATTTCTAGCTTTATATTAGATCTATAAAGTATTTATTAATTATTAACTTATTTCTATTAATATATAGACTAGCGGGAATTTTTTTTACTATTTAAATATTCTTCTTTTATATTATATTTACTTTCTATCTAGTTATCTTATTTAATTTACCTCTATTAGACTTAACTCTAGGCACGGTTCTAATAACTATTATAATAAGTATTTAAAGAATTTTAACTTATATAATATAATTATTAAGTTAAAGAGATCTCGCTATTTTTATAATCTTTAGAATCTTATTATTATTCTAATTATTATTATTTATAGACGATATACTATCTATCTTATAGTTATAATATATAATTAATAGTTAGAGCTAGTCTTTAAGAATTTTATTTAATCTAAATTTATTATTTCTAAAGTAGTCTTTAATTAATAATTTAAAATATAAAAGTTTTAATATCTTTCTAAATACTCTAAATTTAGCTTTAAGATCTTATTTATTAAATATTTAACTCTCTATTTTTTAGATATTTATTATTTAGTAATAATATTATATAAAGATCTCTTACTTTATAATCATTATTACTATAGTTAATAATATCCTTTATAGCTATATAATATTATTAATAAATCTTATTATTATTACTAATAGCCTCGCTTAAAATTAGATATTAGTATTTAGCGGAGAACGATTTTATCTAAAAAAAATTAATATTTAATTAAAGTTTAAGTATTAAGTTAACTTTATTTTAGATTAATTAAAGATTTTTATTTAAACTCTTCTTCGCTATATTTAAATATTATAATCTTTTAATTATATTTATTTATAGCTATAACTTAGTTAATTCTTAACTAAATTATATTATTTTTAAATACTTTAATAGCTATAATATATCTCTTATAATAACGTTAGTTAGAGTTATTAATATATTATTCTTATTATTATTATCGCCGCTAGAGAAGGTTCTATAGCGATAAGAATATTACTACTTATAGAGAGAAGTACTATTATAAATATACTCTAAAAATTAGATATTTATAGCTATATATTAGGTTCCTAGCTATATATTAGGTCTATAGAGTATTTATTAATTATTAACTTATTCTTATTAATATATAGACTAGCGGGGATTTCTTTTATTATTTAAGTATTCTTTTTCTATATTATATTTACTTTCTATCTAGTTATCTTATTTAATTTACCTCTATTAGACTTAACTCTAGGCACGGTTCTAATAGATAGAATCTAGATACTTACTTATTAAAGTTTACTAAGTATTAATATACTAATAAGCTATCTAATATTATTAAAATTAGTCTAAGAAATAATCTAAATAGTATTAAGAAATAATATAACGCTTTAAAAATAAGATTTTATAACTTACTTAGTAGATTATTATTAATTATAAAAGCTATTTACTATACTATTAAAAATATATATACTAGAAAGAATTTAGTAGATTATATTATTAGTATTCTTATCTATAATAAGAATATAGACTTAGTTATTATTAAAGTAGAATAAGTTCTATTACCTTAGGGGGACTACGTGATTTGGGAATGTCACGTGAATGTCACGTGAATGTCACGTGACTTAACATTCGAATCGAATGATCTATTGACTTAACATTGACTTAACATTCATGTTAAGTTCGTGTTAACTTAGAATTCCTTATAATAGTCTATTAATGATCTATTAATAGAATATTTCGAATATAAATAATAATGTTCCTGCTAGCGCGTAAAATTCGCTTAGCTTATAACTCGTAATATATCAACGCTACGTATTTTATTTTAGTTTATTTCGATTTTTTTCGAAAAGTTTATCTAGAGAGACTCTTATATATCTACTCTATAGACCTAAGACTTATAAAAAAATATAAGTTTTTTATTTTAGCGTACTTTNNCTAATTTATTACTAATTAAAATTGATACAAGTAACTTTTCAATTGCCTCTCTTTTAACTATTCATTAAAAGTCCATTGAAGGTCCATTAATAGTCTATTCTAATAAATATAATAATACGTCCTATTAAACTCAACTCTCTAATACGAGGTACTATAAATCTTAATTAATTTAGTATACATAGTCTATTAATAGTCTATTATAATAAATATAATAATACGTACTATTTTGGTTAATTTTCTAATACGAGGTACTCTAAATCCTAACGTATCCGGTGTGTAGTTCTTATTATGCAGTTCATATCATCGAAATTAATTTTCTATTAATAGACTATAGATAGAAAATTCCCAACTAGCCTAGCTCCTATAAGGTAGTCTATTAATATATAGATAGTAAATTATAATATAACTTAGCTAAGCTATTAGACTCTTCTACTATAATAAACTTTATTAGTAATTTATATCTTTAGAAAGATATCTAATATAATATCTATAATAAGTATAAGTCTAAGCCTTTAATAGACCCTAAGTAATATAAGTAAGATTAATATAATAATCTCTATTATTTAAATTACTACTTTTAAAATTTATTTTAAAATAGGTTTAATAGCTATAATAGATCTTTAATATCTTATAATAACTTAAACTCTTATAGAAATAGACTCTATATAGATAATAGTTACTAAAGTAATATAAATAATACTTAGTCTATATAGATAGAATAGCGTTAGTTATTTAATAATCGCTAATAGCTATAGATTATAAGTGTTAAAATCTAGAGGTTACGTAATAAAGTTACGTAACTCCTAGATTCCCTAGATCGTACTTTACTTTATAGTATACTTAGTCTAATATAACTAAGTATCCTATCTTATATTCTAATAGATTATAAGCTTAGACTTATACTTAATAATTATTTTATATAGCCTATTAATCTCTATTACTATAGTAACTCTTAAGTATATAGTATCTATTATTATAGTATCTAATACTTAATATTAAGATATTATAATAATTAAATAATTAATATTTTTAAATTCTTTTAGACTTCTTTATAATCTTCTTAATCTAAATAATCTCTATCTTAAGATAATTATTATAGACCTAAAAGGTTCTAATTTATAAAACTATAAGCTACTCTTTTACTTATATACTTTAATACTCTAAATATTATAAATTTATTACTAAGATCTCTAAAATAATATTAACTTCTTTATATAGAATACGCTATTTAGATTATTAATATCTCTATCTTACTAATACCTCTTAGATTAAAAGATAATTATATTAAATAATTTTCTTTATATACCTTAAATTAATAGTAGCTACTATAGATTAAATTTTAATAATTAATATAATCTAATTATTATTTAAAGTATTTTAAAAATAATTTAAGTATACGCTTTATTACTACTATAGTAGGCTCTTAAGCTCGTTTATAACTAAAATATAATAACTTTTCCTTAAGTTTTAATATAAGAACTACGAAAATCTTTTAAATAAAAAGACTAAATTCTTTATATAAAGCTTTTTTTATAATTATAAGTATTATAACTATTATAACTATAGAGTCTAATCGATCTTTTAAGTTTTATAAAAGTTATTAGCGATATAGATATTCTACTACTAAAACTTTAATTAAGCGATATAAAGAGAAGGCTAATTTATTTTTAAAAAGATTAATATATTTATAATAACGCCTAAGTTAGTTTTAAAAATAGTTAACTATTATTAAGAAATTCTCTCTATTATTAAGTACTTTTTATTTTAATTAAATTATTAAAATCTATTAAAGATCTAAATATAAATACTTCTTATACTTAATTTAGAAGCTTAAAAGTTAATAGTGATAGCTACTAAATATTAATAAGATTCTTAAAGACTTTAATAATAAGTAATAGAAATCTTATTTCTCTAAATCTACTCTATTATTATATAATAATAGCTTTAAAGCTAGCGAGAATATACTTAATACTTTTAATAATACTAAATTATTTAGATTATATATTAAAAGCTTTATAATCTTAACTTTAATAAATATTACTAACTTAGATTTTTTAAAGTTATTATTATTATTATTATTATCGAACTTAGGTACTTTAGATAATAAGAGTATTAACTTAAATTTACTAATAGTACTATTATTATTAATTATTATATTTTATATTTTTTTAATAAGATTTTCTTTTAATTCTATATTCTTAGCTAGTATCTATCTCTATAGATAATCTTAATAAGTAACTTTAAAAGACTATAATAATAATATTAATTAAAGATAAGAGCTTTTTTTTAACCTCTATTATTATTCTTAAATTTAGTATTAGCTATAATTATTAAAATAAGAATATTATTAATTAATTAATACTTAATAATCTTTTCCTCTTTATTAAGATTATTAAACTTAAGGCTTATATAGCTATTCGCTAATATCTAGATTATAATAATTACTAACTTATTAAAAAGAATAGTAATAAGCCTTAAGCGATATTTAATATTATTATATTTAATTATAAGTCTAAAGGCTTCAGTCTTTATACTAAGCTTATATATTAATTATATAATATTATTATTACTACTAAGAAAGATATACGCTAATATAAAAAAAACTTTTATAAGATTAATATAAAGATTATTAATCTAAATATAACTTTAATACTATTAAAACTCTATTTTATTTAATTCTTTTTAATAGAACTTAGTAAAGTTTTCGAGATCTTTATTATTATTTATATATAAACTTATATACTTTATAAATCTAGAGTTATAAAATTTAATAAGATTAGCTATATTATTATTAATAAAAAGTATTAAATATTTTTAGCTAAAAAGAGTAATATTACTATATTTACTACTTATAGTAGCTTTAAAAATAAGATTTAAAAATCCGCTAAAAATAATATTAATAAAATTTAAGAAATCTATAAAAATTATAAAACTACTAATTAAAAATATAAATATTTTATATTCTTATACTAAGTTAAGTACTTTTACTTAAAGTCTAAGAAGTTTATAATACTTAAAAAAAAGAAAAAGAAGACTTAAATTAAGATTATTAACTTTAAAAATAAGACTTCTAATTATAAATAGAAATATATTAAAGAGATATTATTTAATCTATTTATTTTAAAGAAGAATAATTATTTTAATATTAATCTAATATTACTTAAAGAAGAGAATAAATATCTTAATATAAATATCGAGTTTATTAAAGAGCTTAATAATATATTAGAATTTTATATTTAAAGTAAAATTAATCTTAATATAAAACTTAATATAGTTTTAATAATCTATAACTTTAATTCTAATTAAAAGCTAAAGTTCTATATAATAATAAACTTTAATTACTCTTATTACTTCTTTACTAATCGCTTAATATTTATTATATATAAGTTAATTCGTTCTCGGTCTATTAAGAGTATTAATAATAATAGAGTTTAGTCTATTAGCTAAGATACTATTTAACTTAAATACTATATTTAGAGTAAATATATACTAGTTATCTTTATAAATATCTTATATATACTTAATATAGACGTTAATTTCTTATCTATTAATAAACTTCTAAATACTAACTATAAAGTTACTTTTAAGATTAATAATTATAATATTATTAAGAAAGATATTATACTTAGTAGTAATAAATATCGAGACTTATTTATACTTAACTTATAAAAGTATTACGCTCTTATTACTTATAGTATTCTCTTAGAATTAATCTATTAATTTTAGTATACCTATATAGATTACTTAGGCTAATAGAATATAAATAAACTTTTTAATATAATTAAAAAAGTAGACTTTATTAAGAATATTAAAAAGAAATATATTTATAAGTATTATATAATAGAACGCTAAAAGATTATTTTATATAATAAACTCTTAATATTTAGACTTTAATTAAATAAATTTATTTATAATAATCTTATAGATTTTCTTACTTCTACTAGCTTTAATAGCTATTAATATTTTATTATCTTTTAAAATAATTATATTATCTACTTTAAAGTCTATTATATTCGTTTTAAAAGCGATATCTTTATAATATTTCTATACTTTAAAGTCTATTTAGAATTATTAGACTTTAAGATAAGCTATATCTATATAGATAATAAAGATAAATATATTAATAAGATATTTCTAAATTACTTAACTTAAAATAAAATTAAGTAAAAACTTATAATTATTAGTAATCTTTAAATAAATAATACTATAAAGCGCTTTAGTTAAACTATTATAATTAAGATATACTTTATCTTATTAAGTTTAAAGCTATATAAATCCTTTTAGCTTAAAATTATAATAATAGCTAACTATCTAATTATATAATTATTAAATACTAAATTATTAAAGATATCTTATAAAGTCTTTTATTATTATAAGTCTATTCTATTCTATTTATATACTATCGACTCTATCGCTTTTATATTAAAGCAAATTTAAAAGAAGCTTATAAATAAGAGTAAAAAGTATATTCTTTTAAGTTATAAAAAGAAGTTTATCTTTTATTTATATAATTTAATTAAAAAGAAGATTATTTATATAAATAATATCTACTTTATAAAAAAACGATTATAATTTATAAACTCTAAAGAGCTAATAAAGGTCTATAAATCTTTTATAAAAAGATAGTATCTTTTAATACTAGTATTTACTATAGAGGAAATATATTATAAATATATAAATACTATTATTATAGATATTATATATATTTTAAAGAATATTTTATCTATTCTCTTAAGTATTTTAAGGGTTATAAGAAAAGCTAAAGGAGCTTAATTATTAATATTAAATAATCTTATTATCTCTACTCTAATTATAGATATATAAATTTTAAAGAGTAACTTAACTTTTACTATATTACTATAAATATATAAACCTCTATAAATAATAAGCCGTAATAATTACTAGATATCTTATTATTACTAAAACTTTTAATAGTATAAAGATTATTAATAGCTTTTATATTAAGTCGTTTAGTAAGTACTATATTAAAATAAATATAAGATAATCTTAAATTAAACTCTATTTATAAGATATTTAAAGATTACTCTAATTTAATAATTTTAAACTTAAGAGATCTATTATTAAATTTACTAATTAAAATATTTATAGTCTTTATATTATTCGCGAATTATACTAATAAGTCTAATATCTTTAAGTTATTAACTTATAAATAAGTAATATCTAACTAGCTATATTAAATAAATTAAGAGCTTACTATAAAAGATAAGTATAATTTACTTATAAAAAATAATACTTAATATCTTATATAAGTATCGCTAAGCGTCTATATTTTAAATAGTAAATAGATTTATATTCTAAAGTAAGATCTCTAAAAGAAAGTTACTCGTTATAAAACTTACTAAATTATTAGAGAATTCGAATAATAGAAGAACCGCGATTATTATAATACTTTCGCGTTAATAATAAAGCTTATAAGCTATAAAGTAATCTTTATATTAATTATAACTATAGATTAAAATATTAAATAAATAAATATTAAAATTATATTTCTTTATAAGATTATTAAAGAAGTAATTTATATATAATAACTTAATAGATTTTATAAGAATATTACTAAAATATATAAACTTAATAAAGCTCTTTATAGACTTAAATAATTTTTTAGAATCTAATATTAATACTTTTTAAAATATTTAAAGTAATTAGACTTCTTTTTTATTAAATTTAATAAAAGTATATTTATAGATTCTAGAATAAAAACTATTATAGCGCTTTATATAAATAATATTCTAATTATTAACTCTAATAAAGTCGCTATTTAATAAATAAAGAAAGCTTTAAACTTTAAATTTAATATATTAAATCTAGAACTATATACTTATTACTTAAATATAATAATTTAAAAAAATCGCCGTAATATAATTATTTATCTAGATTAAGAGATATATATTATTTACTTTTTAAATTATTTTAATTATTAAAATCTTAATTCTATCTTAACTCTCTTAAAGACTAGCTAGAAACTCTAGTCTATAGAAGAGAAATATATAATCTTAAAAAAGCTTTATAATAACTATTAATTAATTATAAGATTTCTTATATATACTATATTAAAAACTTATCTAGATATCGCTTACGCGATATTTTTAGTAAGTTAATACTTAATTAATTCTACTTAGATATATTAAAATACGATAATTCGAATTTTTAGATATCTTTAGAATATAGTATACTATAAATTAATTTATAAGAGTACTCTTTAAAAGCTTTTAGAATATATTAACTTTAATTAAGTTAATAATTTAACTCGAAGGTTTATAATAAACTACGTATTTAATATTAATAATAGCGCTATTAGTTAATAGATAAAGCGCTAAGTTATAATAATACTTTCTACTTATAAGACTAAATATATTATTATAACTTAAATTATAAAGAAGGCTATTTAATTAAAAAATCTTTTAAATTATTTATTATAATTTAAAGACTCTAATCTAAAGACTACTATTATTTTTAATAATAATTAAGATATAATTATTTTAGTAAAGAATATATAGTTCTATACTTATACTAAATATATTAATATTACTTACTATTTTATATAAAAAAAAGTTAAGAATAGTACTATAAATATTTAATATATCTTAATAAATAAATAAGTAATTAATAATTTAACTAAAACTCTATATCTTAATAAATTTAGTATTTTTTAAAATATATTTAAAGTTAAAGTAGCTTTTAAATACTTATTAAAAGCTTTAAACTAATCTTAATATTATACTTATATAGAGTTATTATAGTCTATTTATTAAATTTCTAAATAACCTCTATAGAGATCTTATAATTATATATAAAAAACTTAGAATTTTTTAAAATTTTATACTATATTTAAAAGAGTAATCTTATTAATTATAAATCTTTTAAATAATTTATTAAATAATTTATAAAGCTATTAAGTTCTAATATTAAAGCTTAGTAATTACTTTCTCCGCTTTATTAATATTAAAACTTATTATATTTTAACGCTATTATTCTAATAATTACTAAATCTTTAAAGCTCTTTTAAAGTACTTATTACTAATATATACTATTATTACGCTATCTTTATATTATAATATACTAAAGTTATATACTATTAGCTATTATAGTCTATCGCTAATACTCTAAATAACTCTTATAAAGAGATCTTATAACTAATTATATATAGCTTAAAGTATTTTTTTTAATTAACTTATATAAAACCTCTATATATATTCTTTAATCTTAATTTTATTAATTTTTAATATATATTTATTAAATTTAAAATAAAATTTTTAAAATACTATTTTTAAATAAAGCTTTTTTATTCTATTTATTTTAATATTATTTTTTAGCTATATTAACTCTATTTTTATAGATTTTTAATATATATCTATTAAATATAAAAAGAATTTTTTAAAAAACTACTTTTAAATATAGTTATAATTCTTAAAAAACTATATATTATACTTACTCTAGCTACCCGGTATTTATCTATACCCTCTTACTCTACTCTACCTTACTCTCCCCCTTCCCCCCTTTCTTATAAAAATAACAGGAGGTAGAGGGAGTAAAGGGGGTAAAAAAAAAAGAAGAGAAAGAAAAGAAAATAAAAAGAAGAGATAAGAGAAAAAGAAAAATTAATATTTTTTCTATCTTAATTTTTACTACTGCTACCCGGTTTTAAATCGCTAGCGTTAAAACCTATATTTTTAAAAATAGAGTTTTTAACGTAATTTTCTTATAGTATATATATTACGTAAGTATATATACGAAGAGGAGTATTAAAATCTAAAGGTTATATAACGAAGTTACGTAACTCCTAGATTCCCTAGATCGTACTTTACTTTATAGTACACTTCGTCTAATACAACTAAGTGTCCTACCTCATATTCTAATAATAAGTAGAAATATAAATTAATCTTCTAGAATCTATTAATCTATATAGAATTCGTCTTAATAAGATCTAAATATTAGAGACTTTAATAAGAATTTATTTTATTCTTTTAGACTCTATAGTACTAGAGTATATTATATTATTAACGATAACGTAGCTATATCTATTAACGATTAAGAGGAATATTAGTAATATAAGAATACTTTTTATTAAAACTAATTAGAAGAACTAGCTTAAGAATAAGTATTATTAGATTAGTCTAAAAAAGATTATTATAAAAACGAATTAATAAAAGCTTACTTTAGTATTACTATTTTTACTAATATAGCTATTTTTATCTATTAAGCTTATAAAGCTATATTTATATTAGATAATAAGTTATATAAGTATCTTAGGAGCTACTTATTAAAAGCTTTCGTAGTTAGCTACTAAGATAAGAAATAAATTATCTTATTAAATTATTAAGTTAATAGCTTTATAGTAGAATTTAAAGAATAGCTACTTATATAATCTACTACTTCTAAAACTATCGTTTTAGAAGACTATAAATTTTAAAGCTATTACTTTACTACTATAAAGATCTATTTCTAGTAGTAAGATAATAAGTTCGAAATCTATATAGATATAGAGTATACTATAAGTCTTATTAATAGATAGTTTCTTATAAAACTTATATAAGTAGAATTAATTATTAATTGTTATAGAGTATCCCTAGAGTATATTTTAATAGAAGGCCGAGTCGACTATTAGGTCAGCTTAGTATAGTATATATTAGCTTTATTTATAAAATAATTTATTATCTATTCTACTTTTACTACTATTAAATCTATACTATATTATAATAGTAGTAATATCTTAGTTATAGCTATTAATACTATTTATCTATTAATTTAGATATTATTTTATTAATTATATTTAATAAGAACCTTCGTAATTTAATTATTAAATTATAGAGAAAAAATCGCTTAATTATAATATTTTTATTATATTTAGATTAATTAGCTTATAAATAATAACTTAATTAGATTAATAATTTATATAATTAATAAAAAGATAATTATTATTATATTCTATTTATAAAAAGTTTTTAAATTTAATTACTTTAATATTAATATATTTTTATAGAATATATATAATTTAATTAATTACTTAACTTATTTAAAAAATCTATTATTAATTAAGATTCTAACTTTAAAAAAATAATAT
>JAEUBB010000667.1:1435-15570 GCA_018257885.1 Parmelia sp. 050094
CATCACATACAATCACGCAGCTTTAGAGTACAAGAAGCAGTGAGATTTACCTATAGCAAAGGGAACTCTTGAGTCTAGCTAGGTTTAAGAGATGCCCGACTGCAGCAAAGGTATATTGTTCACATGACGACTATTGGCTCTGGCATGACACTCTCCCCAGTCACTCCGGCGCACCTTGCTAGTATCGCTGACGCAACACAAGTCCGTTGTACTGGTCCTGCAAGTAATCTGCCACATTCCGCGGATGTGTTATCGCGTGGTACTCGCGCATCTGATCCCACTCATCCTGGTTGTAACTTTCGAAGAATCTGAGCCGTGACGAGGCAGTGAAGAAGCGCCAGTTGCGATCAATGAAGGCTCCGTCAAGCCATTTCGTGTAGGCCTCGCTACCGGCTACTGTCTCCGTGTGACTAGTGTCGTGCTCCATGGTGACGAGACCCGACATGAAGAGCTTTCCCGAATATGTCAACAGCTGTATCTCCTCTCTTCTGGGCGACACTCCGTCATGGCTGGATGGAAAGCCGGGGACATGATGGACAGTGATTTCACAGGGCACAACTTCTTTGAGATAGGCAAGGTAGAAGTGGAGCCTGTCTTCGAGATTGAGCGGATACGCACCATGGCGTTTGGAGATCTCGCGTGTTCGGTCGCTGAGCCCGCGGAATAATGCGTAATTCGAAGTCATTTTGGGGGTGATTTTGCAGGCTTGGTTGTGAGGATGAGTTGCAGACTGTTGATGATCAAAGAAGAAGAGTTGAAAGTGTTGAGTGCAGCATTCTCCGTTATTAATACTAGCAGGTGCTACGATTTCATGTTGTGTTAAAAGAAATGTTTTGAATCATGTGGTGAATAACTTGTCAAACAAGTGCCAATTCAATGGTTGAATGGTGTGTTAAACATGTGCTGACGCATGTGTTAAAGAGTGTGTTGGATTAGCCGTTTCGGCCGAGTGTTAGGCACAACGTCCCAAGTCGAGAGCAACGTCCAAGTATTGGCTGTCAATGTTTCCGGTAAGACGTCTCGGAACAGCCGTCAATCAATGAACTGCTAGTATCCATTCCACAGTTTATCGAACAGCGCCGACCTAGGCCGCGCAACCTGAGAGGTTGTCGCCCTATCAAAATAGGTCATGGGTGAGCAGGCGCCTAATTCCTAGCTATATCAGAAGTGCTACGTTCCTCTTCGACTTTTAATTGAGATAGATCTAAAGTGAGCCGTGGATAGGTGGAGCCTTTGTATATCTTCAAGAAAAAGAGGCACCAAAAAGGACACTTGTTACCGGAGGCGTCTACTATAGCACATAAGGAGCCTCCTCTGCCCACTTCAATACAAAGCTTGCATTCATCCCATTCGCAGATCCTTCAGAGCCGCTTTCATGCAGATTGGAGCAGTCGTTTTCCATGCGTGATCGTGTGGGTACTGGGTCTTTGGACCCTCCGTTTGTCACCTATGCTAGGTCATGCCGAAGCAACTTCTTCGACCATGTAGGAACAGCTTGGCAGAGTCTCCAAGCACTCACGTAAAAAGCGGGCCACCTGACCCGCAATTGGATTTGACACCTCGTCTCCTAGAAGTGAGGTACTGCCTTCCGGCATCGCCACGTCAAAGTTCGGCCCATATGATCCTTACGGACGAAAAGGAGATGCTTCACTAGAGCCACGACTGGTTGTTCGAGTAATTTAGGACTGGCAGCGGGAGGTTAGCTGCAACCGCACCAAGCGATCTTCAAGTGGCACAGCAACTCGCTGGCCGGCATGCAGGACGGAAGAGTTGTTAGTCTTGACATCCTATCCTGAATACTCCTGGGGGTAGCTGGCTCCTGGGATTTGGCCGGAGGCCGCGATGGTGTCAAGTCGATGTGATGCTTGGATGGCACGATGTGACGAGCTCGGCGAATCGTAGAATTGTCGGGCGGGCGGCCAAAGCCCACCCCTACAGAAATAATGCCAAGACTTGTTTTCCCCTCAAAGGACACGTACAAAAGGTAGACAATAGAACTAGACAAACGAAAAGCCAAAAATGTTCGAAAATCCGTTGCATTACGGAGTAAAAGGGAGTGTTCCTTCACACACAGGATAGACTTAGGGCTAGGGCTAGCTTCTGCGCGTAATATATTCGGATATCTGGCCATTGGCCAGCTAGATAGATCATTAATTCTCACACACCACTCATATCATAAACCCAGTCATACTACTTCTTAACAGAGTCGCACCCCCGGCTCGAATTAGCCTTCAAGCGAATCGCATCCGGGGGGTGACAAAAGTGACCGGAATCCTGTAGGAAGAACTTCAAAATTTCGAGCTGTTCAAACCAATCTCAACAGCCACAATCGTATTGGAACTAATTCTGACGGATATTTTGGCCTCTTAAGACGTACCTGCAGATATTCTCAAAGTGCTGACTTTCGTTGTGGAGGCGCTGTACTTTTCAACATCATTCCAGTGACTAACTTGACAATGACTATACGGGTCATCAGGCAAGAGAGACTTCTTCTGGCCAACCAGGTAGCTGTGCAGTGCCCCGTGCTGCTCCTGCAGGCTGCGCAATGGTATAGTTCCATCAATCAATCACGTTCTCATTTTGATTGTTCTTACATGAGGCCAATTCGTGCCACCTCCGTGCTTATGAGGAACGGAGATGAGTTCAGAGAAGGCTGTGCAGAACCAAGATTTATTGCCTCCTCACCTCATTGCCCGTTCTACAAGTCCATCTTTTCTTCAAACTGTGGCTTCATAAAATCTAAAGCATGGACCGCCACTTTTCGACTCTGGGGCTCGCTGAACACGATGAGAATGCTAGAGCTCTAGAGCTCGTCCAAAACGACGTGACTGCCAGAGCACCAGAGCGTGACTACGATACGACAGCCTTTGAACTCGATATTTTGGCGCCTCGGGTAAGTAAGTCATTGTACGTAGCAAGCGATTATGCTAAGAGCATAGGTTGTGCCTGATACAACGCCACAGATGTTGTATTCTGATCCATTGCCTGAGACCCAGTACAACAACCAGACCTTTACCAAAGAACGTGCTCTCGGCTTTCGTGCCATCAAGCTTTCGCTTAAATGGTCATGGGTAATTGTGGTATTAGTCATTGTTTGGGCCATCGCTATTGGAGTTGAAGTTGGACTCTGGCGTCGCGGCGAGCATTCATCATCTACAATCAGGTAAAGAACTATACAGATCTGGTTTCTTGATAGCTCACTCTTATAGCATGACCCGAAATCACGACACCATTCTCAATGATACGTCTTTAACAGCTGTAATTCTCACCAACGGCGATCGACAGGTTTTTTTTCAAGACCACAATGGTCTGATCCGACGTGCGGTTCGTACTCAATCGAACAGTCATTGGAATACGAGCTTGTACCTAAATGCCAGTACGAACTCATTCCTTAATTACAGCTCAAACCCTAAGAATCATACACCGCTGGCAGTCGCCAATTTGAGAGGAGATGAGGACACGGGGTCTGAAAAGGTGACATTATTCACGAGCTAGAAGATACATGATATTATACAAGCTAACTCACAAGTAGTTTGAGCTATATTATGTATCACAAAGCCATTCTTTGTACTCAATGATATTGAACCTAGGGTCGTGGTCTCTAGATACCTCATTGAGTACATATAACACCGCAGCGAACACGCGGTCACTGTCTATTACATCAATAGGAAACGGATCCTCGTCTGCAAACACCACCACAAATACGGCTCTTCTTTACTATGAGAATCCAAATGGTAATATGTCAGCGCTATTGCAGCGTGGCGATCCCTTCTACCAGGCCCAATGGATTGACATCACCAGCCAAGGAAGCGAATCTTTACCGGATGAATTCCGCAACAATCAAAGCGCTACATTGTACGAATCAGATACAGGCGCTATATTCAACGCTCCCTTCACGAGTGGAGCAGGCTTCGATGCTTTATTCGACAACAACCGCTCCACTTCCTCTGTAGGCCTTGCTTCCACATGTGCAGCAAACTCCTCTTGTTTCACTATAGGAGCGATAAGTCTGGAAAACTACTCGCCGCCTAAAGCAGAGTTAATTAATGGTGGCGGCAATGTTGTCACGCTTGTGTACACTACCTACACGATTGGCCTTGGAGTCCCTGGAAACTTCAGCTCAGGTATGCATCGCGCATCCTCATGCGTTGATTGAAAATTGACGTTTGCGGTAGTTAAGTTCGGAGGCTTGGGAAACTATGCTTCGATGTACCGGTCAGATATTGCAGTTCTTGGCACGAAATCGTCACCATATCTCATCTGGATCAACGGCACACGACCTACAAACATTTTTAGCCCCCTTGCTGAAAGCGGACCGGAAGGTCCTACACCAGACAACGTGTTTCCTTTCGCAAGACTTGCTAGTGTCATGTCGGCTGATCAGTCGTCAACCTTCTTATATCATCAGATAAATGGCACGACGCTCGCTGAAGAGGAGTGGGACGCTTTGTCAAATGCCTGGGTTTCCTCGGTGTACATAACAGTATCTGATCTTTAGTATCTGAAATACAACTTCAGGTTCTCGGAAGTACCCTTACTTCTAGTGGAGATGCCTGGTGGCTACGAGACGGCTTCGGTACTCAGGGATGGTATGCAATGTTACATTTCCCGCCATACCAGAGTATGAAGTGGGACTAGAGTCTTGTTACCCATGTCTTTGCAGGGATAGGATAGGATACAAAGATCATATCCTATGGGATAGTATGTTCGTGAGATCTTCTCACGGGACGGTATTTCTGTGGGATATCCTGTACTTATAAAAATGCCTTAAGAGTACTGTTCAGATTAAAGGGAGCACTCAATGGAGCACTCATTCGAAATAATTATTGAAGCACTGGGAACAATTAATGGAGTACTTGTTCGGAGTACTCACTGGAGCAAGTACTGACTGGAATAATATCTAGAATTCTGCTCAATAAGAGTAAAAAAATGAGATGAGAAATCTAGGTATATTTCTAGTCTGTACTCGCTCTAATCGTGCTCCTGATGAGTGCTCCAAATTTTTTGTTAGGTACTCCCAACAAGTGCGCCATTATATACTTCTAGTACCTTAATTAGTACTCAAATCTAACGGAATCCTACGGATGCCGTCTCGCGAGATAATCCGATTAATATACTGTACTACATATAAGATATTCCGCGTACATCCTATATAATTCCGGTAGAGATATAGATAAAAAGATTTCAGTTCTATATAATATAATAGTATAACAGGGAAGGTTAATATCTTATACTATCTTATTGTTCTGACTTATATATATATATCCAAGTATTATTATACGCTCTCTAAGATAAAATTAGACCTCTAAGCTCCTGTACCAAATCGTTATCAGGGCAGGACTCGATTAGCTAAAGCAGCGGTGAAATAGGGATGGAGCTGACATGCAGCGTCGTCGCCGGGGAGTTCGTAGCCAGTACGGCGTATAGAGGGATCTGATGCGCTGACTAGTTTGAAATGAGTAGTTGATGCTACATTGAGCAAGGCTTCCCTGTTATGGTCACAACTTCGCTGCATTTTATGATCACAAGTTAAGAGTCACGCGGATCATTCTGCCACTTGATATTCGGTAGGTGGCTATGCAACTCTTATTGACAGACTGTTTTCGCTGGAGCGACTCGGCTTACTGAATATTCATTCATCCTATCCGCGTCGGATTGTGATGAGGTTACTCACGCTATTCAGAAGCTATGATCTAGGCAACCTTCCCCTGCCCACTATCTATGTCTTGGACTTCTCGGCCGCTTTCTCTTGCGCCTTGATCCGCTTTGTCTCTCTCCAGCCGGTCCCCACTTCATGACAGCAAGCAGGATGGGACTGAAGCCCAGACACACAAATCCAACCAATGTCGCGGACCAACCGCGACCCATGGTTTTTGTCATCGGAATGATGGCGACCGTCGCTCCAGCACCCACCCAGCACCTGACGAGATTATTGCCGGCCGATGCCGTCCCTGGGCCTTCCGGTTATAAATTGACCACAAGGATACTAAGAACCGGAAGGCGGAAGCGGCACTGTAGGTCAAGACGAAGAGGAAGATCAGTGGCGCTGAAAGGTTTGTGTTGAAATGAGTGACCCATCCGTATCCAATCGTAGATGCAGCCTGGATGGCGAACATTGGCAAAGCAACCAACCAGCCGTGCCTGCTCGATGGGGAATTTGGAGAGGTCAGTTTGCTTGCTTTTGACGACGGGCTTGCCGAGACGGAGAGCATGGCGTTTGTAGTTCAAGTCGATGATCTTGCCTTGTGAGAAAATGGCGAAGAGCGCAGCCACACCCACTGGGATGAAGCAATGCCCAATTTGAATGTCGTTATATCCATAGATATCGAGGAACTGCGAAGGTATACTGGAGATGATGGCGTAGTAAGATCCGAAAGATATCGAGTTTGCAAAGAGTACGAGGCCCACTTCCTTCTCGAAGATGACGATAAGAGTCTGAAGAGGGTTTTGAATCTTGATCGGGTTCCGTGTCGGCGGGTTCTCGCTGGCCTTGGCCTGTTTCCGGGTGTGATAGTAGGTCATGAGAGACATGTTCCATGGTGTCGGTCTGATGGACCCGTCCCCAACAATCTTTCGGCAGGTTTCCGGGTATAACAAAAGCATAACAATGAATACCACCCCGGATGAAATGACCAGAAACCAGAACACCGACCGCCATCCAAGATAATGAGCAAGGAGACCGCCGATTATCGGACCAATTCCGGGGCCTGGCGAAGATGGCAATGTCAGCATTCTTTGCGCGTCTCAGTGCTTGACAAATTCACATCAATCATAATCTAGGATGTAGATTTAAGCGCAGATACCAATTCAAAGCAATCACACCTTACCAAGAAATTGTCCACTCGATACCCAGCTGATGAACAGCCCCCGCTCCGCCGTTGTCGCAATGTCAGCAACGACAGCATTACCCAGTGCCACCGTGCTACTACTTCCTGCACTTTGGAGCAACCTCAATACGAGCAGTGCGGCATAGTTGCTCTGCAGCGCAAGTCCAATGTTGGCGCCTAGGTAAATGATGAAGGATACGGCGAAAGCAGGCCGCCTCCCCGCCCCATCAGACAAGCCAGCAATGAAAGTTGGGGCGAGGCCTTGCATAATCTGAGAATTGCGCATTAGAAGACGTTCATAGATATGGCTAGTAGGAGGACAATCGCTATGCCCTGCAAAAGCCTTTAGTACATGAGTTTGTAGCATTTACTTACCATGTAGACGGTAACAGTCAAGTTGATCAATGTGTTCGAGACGTGAAAATCATGGGCGAGAATGTTGAAGACGGGATAGTAGATGTTGGCAGATAAAGGGGAGAAGAGAGCAGCCCACGAAGCCATCATAACGATGAGTAATTTCTGGGCATGACTGAAACTCGAGTAACTCTTGTCCGCTGGTGCCACTGGCTTGGGTTTCTCGCTCGGGGGTTCGTCGGTAGCTGAAGAGCCGGGGGTAGTAGTCGCGCTGGTATTTGTCATACCAGACTTAGGAGTACTGCTTTGCGGCTGCTTTTTCCCACATTCTCATTGTCCGTTGATGAAGAAGGCGTTTCCTTTGAGTCGAAAATTTGATTCGCCAGAGGAGAATTTCCCTCCAATCTTGATTCGTTTTTAAGCTCGCTGTGCTGATTCGTTTTGGCCATGAGGATTAAGGGTGGAAGCTAGGAGGAGAACAGAATAGAAGAGGCAGGGGAGATTAGTCTTAGACTGTTTTTGATGTTGTAGACGCCAAAAGGGGAAGTTCTAGATGGGTTCAGAAGCAGAAGGAGGTCAGGTCAGGGCATGAAAGGTATAAAAGGGCTGGGAAAGAGAAATAGAAATAAGCACTGCAGGGTATTCGGGATGATAGTAAGTGGCTGCTGCATAGCTTTCCTTCGTCTGACCATTGAACAAGCTAGAGACTAGAATCGGAATCTATACTTATAGAGTTCGGGTACCTGGCAAGTTCGGTCTCTGCACAAATCAGATCTCTCCGTGGTAGACCTGACCTATCTCGTAGGGCTACTAGAACCTGGTAGTGCATGTGACCAGACGAAGGAATAGCTTGAAAGGATTGAAAGGATTGATGCAGGTCTAGGACTTGAGCGCCGGGTTTAGGGTTTAGGAATTTCGGACCCCGACTGTGGTATATTGGGCTATGAATTAGCTTCGACCCTAAATGAACGTCACCCTTTGCTGTGTCGAAGTCTTGAATACAAGAAGAGACGATCCCTCAGCTACTGGAGGTGGAACAAGTGGGGTCGTCCAGAACGAATGCTCGTCGTCGAGAGAGATCTAACCGTCCATTTGCAGTATCTACGGAATCTTTAGCCCTCTCTCGATGATATCAAATAGAGGCAGTGGTGCAGCCTCACAGAGAGGCGCACTTGGGCAATGACTGGTAAGCGTCTAACGTCATCAGATAAGCAGTATGTGTGGAGTGGAGCGTGAAAGGTCACGAGGGTCAGGCACTTTCCAGAGACATAGTTTGGCGCGCCGGTGGCTTCGCTTCCATGGCTAATACCAGGCTCTTGCCATCAAGTTCGAAGGAAGACCTCTACAAAAAGTTGGAAGGTGTATACGAGTAGCTCGATGCTTGGCTTGGTGTAGTCGTAGATGAAAGGGATAATCCCGGCGAGAGGCTAGGGCCTTCTCTAGACTCGTCCCAAAGGGTGCTATGAAACTGCTCATAGAAGGTAAGCTGAGTCGTGAAAGAGGGACGGAGAAGCCAGGTCAGTGACTGATCGCCGGTGACGATAATTGCTTGCTATCAGCAGGTGAGGTTGTACAGAAGGTCCAGACGGGTATGAAGGAGTGGCAGGTTGCTACAACGGTGCGTAAGACAGCAGGAAGAAAGTGAGAGAGCATGAGGTGGGGCTTGGACGCAACAAAGTCACTCTGACTTTTGGGTGCAACATTTAAGCAAAGGAATGGAGAAGCTTCTTAGCAACGAGACAATGAAAACTTGATCTCTTCGAGGCCTCTAGAGTCTCCTAGGTATCGCTAGATATAATGGAGTCATAGTGCTTCAGCCATTGAGTAGCTGAGATCTCTCCGTTACCATAGAAGAAATCACTGCGGGCAAAAGGAGGGGTCATGGTGGCGAACAAATGACTGAAAAAGGTACGCAGACAGGTACAACAGGCCTGACAAGAAGAGGAATACACGAGTCACTCTATCAAGGCCATAGAAGGATCGCACCGTGGTTGCCAGATAGATAGGTAGCATTCGTGTGGGTAGAAGAGGTTGGTCTGGCCGAGGCCTGCTATTTGACTAGGATCATGACTAAGCCGGTAGCACCTTCCAATACAACACGCCCGAACTCTGCAAACCTCAACTGACAAGTCATTATTCGCCTATTTCCTCTGTCACCCCTGTAACATCCTAGTCATGTTATTGCATATGTAGATAAGCCTTCAGCCCGGATTCTTTGGGATCTGCGTCGTCATGTGTCGCGGATGGAAGATATCAATCAGCCCTTCCCCCCACACCCGTAAATCTTGGATTTAGTCCGCGTAGCTGATAAGACAATCCAGGTGCTAGAATACATGAATACAGATGGGATACTTGGGTCACAGATCCCAAGTCCTCTCAATGAATGAACGGCTGAATACAAGGTTTCGATTCCTGTGAAACAGAATAGGTACAATACTGCCGGCAAGTACTTTGAGCTGTGAGATAAGAGGCAAGTCTTTTACGTACAGTCTCATGTGGACTACGTGTATCGGCATTGGCTGTCTGGAGCATATCGTCTACCATCGTGCCGTGGATCATTCATTGGATGATTGTCCTGCAGGTAGCGCTAATGCAAAGAGACTGGGTGCGCCACCCATCTGCGAGAGCTTCCGTCTCCTCCATATAGCCTTGTGAAGCATTCCCCCGATTACCTGCCAGCGATAGTCATTTTCTGTTATAAGAACCTGACTCTGGACCTTTGCAATGATGCGTGATTTTTTTGGAGATTGATAATAAGCATTCACTTGCTTTAGAGACGCCGTATCTGGTAAAACCAACCATGTCAAGCTGTAACGTGACTTGCCCCGAACTTGCAGACTCATTTTACGAGTGGAGCTTGCCCACGGTTGCTCCGAATCCAGATATTTCTGGCATAGGTGTATGGCTCCAATTCTTCCGTTCGCTGTCTATATTTCTAAGAAAGCTGACATTCGAAAGGTTTTAATCGGCTTCGTAGCAACAGCCTACTTGACCTTAGTCATCGTTGGTATCTACTACGTTATCGGTTATGTACCTGAAGAATTCTTGAATTGTATAGACAGAGGCATCATCGATACTTTTTATCGCAAGACTCGCTTCAAACCTGCCAAGGCTTGGGAGCCAACTCTTCGTGCTGCCGTTCTCATGTTTAGTGACCAGCAGATAGTGACAGGCATTGCTATACTCTCAAGTGGCTATGCCCAACTTTCTTGTGGGCTTTACGTCTACCAATGGCAGATGATTACCTATCTCGCATGGTTTTCCTCTTTGACTCACCTTACCACTCTCACCATTTTAAGGCAGTACTTTCGCAACAACCCTGAGGCTCGTCTCTGGAGGGCTATACTTATGCTTATAATGGTTACAATGCTCGGAATTGCCCTTCTGCCGAGTGGAGATTACTTGTGGGTACGCAGTTTTGAGCTTCCTTATGGGTCTAATGGGTTTGAATTTGAAGACTTCGGGAAGCTACCTGCTCTCTGCTACTTCAAGCGGCTTATAGCTCGATCACCAGTAAAGCGGTTCGAACCTGACGTGGCCCAGACTGGTTCGATGATCATATCTATACTGGTGCTTTTCTCGGGCTTTTTAACAAGACTCATCAAGCTCTCGCGACATGCTACATATCTCATTAAGCTCTGGGTCAGGACGAAGCCCGGCAGAATTCTCAAAGACGCAATGAACAACTCGATCCAGCATATAGGCAGAGCCCAAGCCAGTTCGTATTGGAAGTTGAAGTTTATAGTCCTGGAAACAACGTATGTTTTCTTCCGAGCTTTGTTCGACATATACGAGTCTATATTATGGGAGGTGCGTACTCTTTCAAGAGTGGAGCCGCCCCAATTTTCTTCAATGTCGCTTATACTTACATCCAATCGAGCAGATACTTTGGCTGGCCTTTGCCCTCGCTTGGGGGACAATTCATTTACTTTATACTCGAGGTATCGCAAGTTACGTTCAAACAGAAAACTCTGAAGAAAACACCTGGGGGTTTGGACAGGTGTTTCCTGTGGTTCTGCTAGCATTGCCAATCTTGTCTATTGGAGAAAATTACTACGGTAAGTAAAACCGTATTTCTAGAGTCATCCTTGGAACAGGGGATTGGCCTTGCTCTTAAGCTCTGCACCGACTTCCACCTGACAGATTACGCTCTCCACTGTTCATAAAGCCGGAGCTCCAATACTTCTCGAGGCTAGTCTGGCTAGGCGTTCAAGATGCTGACTCAAGAGCATAAAAGCAATCATACTAGACTTGAGCAAGGACTGATCATACTCGCAGAAAGGAGACGAAGCATGCTAAAGGAAAGCGGAACATCTACACATACAGACCACAGTGACGCAGGACATGGAACATCTCACAACCCTGATCAGCCACAATTCATGCGCATCGGCCAATGGCCGACGAAGTCGACCCCGGCACTTACCACCCCTTCCACTACTCCCGAGACTCATAGTGCCATCCACAGGACCGGGACAGACCTGCAAAACGAGGAAAGAAACATGGGTACCATTCGTCCTCGAGCCGGCAATACCCAGCCAGAGAATGAGGCTGCAAGAGCTGACCAGCCACATGACACGCCTTCGAATGAGGCTTCGGTGGAAACGAGAGACTCTGGACACAGTACGATTCGCAACTACTACCAATTTGAATGGTTCCGGATCTTGATCGGCATGATCCTTATAGTAACCTGTGAAGTCATCATCTATGGTCTTACTCTTTTCGCAAACATCGTATCATTGTGGGAGATCTTCCTCTGGATGGCTGCAGTGGGACTCGCTTCATCAATCCTTTACACTGGCTTCTTTGTTATTTTGATGGAACACCATGAAGTGACGGGAAAGTTCGTTCAAAAGTATGCCCGTCTCCAGCCAGAGCTGCAACATATATGCCTCCGTGGTTGCGCATATCTTTATGCTTGCGGCGTCATTGGGGGCATTGCCTATCTTGGCTATTGGTATTGGTGGCAGCTGGAAATGGGTAATATTGTCCTCTGAGACGGTGGCTCCTGGTACTGAACAGGAATGGAAACAGTGGAGTTTACAGGTACGGATTCGAGCGAAGGAGAATCATGCAGAAATTGCAGCGCCTGTAGCAGAACGATCTTAATGGCGAAACATGCATGAGCGGAATGAGATGCAAGACGCATTTGCTATAGATACTATGAAGGAATACAAGCTTCATCACCCCAAGAGAAACACAATGATGCCCATAAATCATCGATGACTCAGGCCTTTCTGACAACAAGTTGGCGGAAGCGGAGAAGATTCGCCGGCGGGCACTGAGGGCAAGGAGAAAGCGTGACGCTTTGACTATGTACCTACGCTCGACTCTGCTGGCAAATCAAGCAACTTCTACTACAAAATCGAGCACCGAGTTCTCCCAGTCTTGATTTGAGATGCTACCACAAACTAACCGGTCCCCAATCTGTGAATCCTTTGTCCCCGCAAGCTGTGATGCAAATGTCGATTTCTCGCGCGATTTCTCCGTCGCCTACATCTAGGACGCTGATATCTTTAGATTTAGCCCCCCAAGCACAGAAGCACGCCTATGAACTACCTCTAACCGCATATCCTCTCAAACAACGAGTTCAGATAATGATGCTGCTAGCTAGCACCTGGAGCCTCAACCCTTCTCGAAGCAGCGGAGATGTCGTTTCTGGCATTGGCTATCTCTTCGCCAGTAATAGTCGAGAACATAGACATAGTGGTAGCGTGTCTCACAGTGCACGAGCTGATCACTAAGCTTGTAAAAGGCAGAGTTGACGGATCAGCTACTAGACTACTATGGAGGCTATAGCCCTGATCCTTCTCCTTGCGCTCGTCCTGAATTCCATATTCATGCGACACGAAACCGTCTTGGAAGCTGTTGTCGTGTGTGTGCTTCAGCCTTCTGGAGCACAGCGCAGCTGCCGAAGCAGCTTCATTCCAGCATACCAGACAGCTGAACCGCCACGTGGATTTTTCTTGTATTGTCAGACTGTACTTTGCTGCCATTGATGGATCGTTTGGGTCTGTGCAGCATACACAGCTCGCCTCGTCGTCTAGGCAGGGAGGGAAGAGGTCTCGTTTGGCACTCTGGAGCAAAGTTTCTGGGCAGGTGGTAGGCTTGAGGCTTGATGGAGTTGTTGCTTTGGTGCTGATGGGGAGGAGTGCTGCTCTCGGCTAGATTTGATCGCTCGGTGGGTGGTTGATGGTATCGAAGGGGGCGACTTTCTTGAGGGTGTCGTTTGGATAGCAGTGGGTGTGAGCGCGGATATTGTTCGTGGAAAGCAGGCAGTTGATGTGATTTTGGAGCAGTTTTTTAGATGTCGTGGTATGTCGTAGGTAGTAAGGCAGGCATGTATCGTACACAGCTCGAGCCCCGCGCACCGTGCTTCCTCCCACGCAAAGTAAAATGCACACACGTCTGTCTCTCTTTGCTCCCAGATCCCACATCTCCATCCGCAGCACAGAGAGCCATCACCCCCCCCCCTCCTTCAACCCCCTCAACTTCCCCCACACCCGCCTCTCCATCTCCCTCTCCATCCGCAACTTCTCCATCTCCCCCTCCACCTCCCTACCCCGCCGCTCGCTCTCCTCGAGCTCGGCGCGGATCCGTGCCACCACCTCCTCGTACGCGCGCTCGATGTCCTCGCCGCTCATGGTGCGCAGGATCTCGGCGCGCCGGGTTGTGAAGAAGGATTGTTGGGCGGGGGTGCGGGGGTGGCCGGATATGTGGCCGTGGGGGGAGGTGGTGGAGAGGGTGGGGGGGAGGCCGCGGGGAGTATGGGTGCGGAGGGGGGAGGTGAGGGGGAGGGGGGTAGGGGCGGAGGAGGAGGGTTGGTTGGAGGGGGATTGGTGGGGGGGTTGGGGGGAGGGGGAGGAGGGCGTGTCCATTTTTTGGTTGGTGGTGGGTGGTGTGGTGGGCGAGTTTTTGGAGCAGAGGTCACGGCGGCGACAATGGAGGTGGTGGATG
>JAEUBB010000668.1:0-15510 GCA_018257885.1 Parmelia sp. 050094
ATTATAAAAATAATATCTTTTAATCTTAATATATTAATAAATATTATATATTTTAATATACTCTTTAATATCTATCTTAATACTATCTTAATAGTATTTATAACTAATTAATTTAAGAATCTTAATTATATTAAAATAGCTTACTATAGAGTTATTATAATAACGTTTTAATAGCTCTTTCTAAATAGAAGTCTTACTAAAAATATATAATTTATTATTATAGTTTAATAACTTTTAGCTATTTATAGTTTAAGCTTCGATATCTTATATTTATATACTCTATACTTTATTAGCTTTATATTATTTAATAAGAGTATTCTCTTACTAAAGTATCTTAATAAGTTTATAAATAGATTTACTACTTAAATTAAATATTATTTTATTAATAATTAATATATTAGCTATTAAGCGTAGAATAAGCTATTTATAATTAATAATTTTAATAATAGAATTAAGCTACTTCTTAGCTATATTATATTTATATTAAGTAAGTATCTTATTTAAACTCTTTTAAAATTAAGATAAAGATTCTTTAAGTCTTAAAGAATATACTATATTTAAGTATATCTCTTATATTATTATAACTATTAAATTAATAAGTATTTTTTTAAACTAATTATTTCTTCTCTAATATTAATATTTAAAGAGTATCTTTAATTTATATTTAAATTACGTTTAAATAGAGTATTTTTTATACTTTTTATATATTTATTATTAGCGTTAGCTACGCTATATTTATATACTTTTTATATAGTAGAAAATATAGAGTTTATTAAACTCTCTATTCTAATTAACTTTTATTATAAAGTAAATAAAATCTTATTTATTACTTTATTTTTATCTTTATAATCTAACTATCTTAATAGCGTATTTATAGAGTTAGTCTTATTTAATCTATATAAAATAAAAAAATTAAAGCTAGAAAGCTTTATAATTTATTTAACTTATTTATTATTTAACTTTAATAATTTTATAAAGTACTTAAAATTATTATAATTTATTAAGACTTCTACTAAATAAATACTTTTTTTAAGATAATAATATTAATATTTAAAGGTCGTTATAATAATAAGAAGCTTTTAATTATAAATCTTATAATTTTACTTTATATTAATTATCTTCTTTAAATAGAAGACTATAAAGTATTATTACTTAATTCTCTTAAATAATTAAATTAAAATATTTACTAAAGTAAAGCTTAAAAAGTCTATCTTAATATATATTAAAAGCTAAAAATTATAATAGTATAATAAAGGCGTATTTATAAAGATATCTTTTAGTATATTAAATATATATTTAATATTTTTAAACTATTTAAATAGTTTTAATTTAATATTCTTTTTACTTTTTTTTAATAAATCTATTAAAGAGTTTATAATTTAAAAATAATAATAAATAAATCTTTAATAAAAATTTATAAAGTCTAGAAAGACTTATATATTATAAAAGCTTTTAAGTTTAAATTACTTTTAAATTATAACTATTCTATAAGAGTCTATCGTAATATTATAAGTTAATATAATAAAATTAAGAAACTCTACTTTTATAATAAAAAACTTATATTTTTTTAAACTTATAAATAAACTTATATATTAAAGTTAATTAAGTATTTATTTAACGTATTTAATATACTTTATATAAGATTAAGAATAAATAAGAATATTATTTAAGTAGACTATATAAAATTAGTCTATTAGTCTTATTAAGAACTTATTAATATAAGTCTAAAAAGTAGCTAAAGCGTTAATAAGATTAAATAATATTATAAAATATTTAAAGTAGTTATAGTATATATAAAACGCGATCTTCTACTTATTATTCTTATAAATTTAAATATAATAATAAGTATTCTTTAAATTTAGCTTAGTAAATTACTTTATACTATTTAGATAATCTAATATCTTATTAATTAAGAATAATAGATACTAATTCTTTATAATTATCTTATTTAATTTATAATAATTAATATATAAACGTAGCCCTTTATTCTTCTTAGAAATAAAGAGAATAGATATTTTAATTAGATTAATAAAATATTAGATTTATTTCTTAATTAAGATATTATCTAAATAGCTTTTTAAAGTTATTAACTTAATATTAAATAAATTATATAGCGAGCTAAATAATAACTTCGCTATAATCTTAATTATATAATCGCGCTCTTTATAAGATAGAAAGCGACTTATTTTCTTAATTAAAAATATATTCTTATATTTATTTAACTTTTTTAAGATCTTTAGTTCTAATACTACGTTACTTATATATATATTATTAATTAATAATATATTAATTATATATTTAGATTATATCGAGACTATATCGACTACTACTAAGATATAGATAGTCTTATAATTCTTTAAAAAATTTATAAATTTTTAAAATTCTAAAATCTTAAATAACTATTTATTTATATTAAAATATTAAGTTTATTTTATAATATTAATTTTAATCTATTTTTTATTAATAATAGAAAGATTTAAAGTTAAAGATAATCTCTTTTTATTAATAGTATAGAATACGTATTTATATTATTTCTTATACGCTTAACTATTATAAAGTATAAATAATATAATATAAGCTTTATAATAATAAGTAGACTTTTTATTTATTTAATTTAGTATAAAAAGCGGAGTATTAATCTTAGCTAGATTATATTTTAAAGTAAAGTATTAGCTAATTATACTTATCTTAGCGCTATTATCTAAATAGAATTAGATAGCGACAGTATTATAATTATTCTAATTTAGAATAATATAATTATTATAAATTAATAATAAAATAAAGATTACTTCTCTTTTTATTCTTATTAATATAGAGTTTTTAATAAGAGATTATCTTTTTTTTTTATTTTAATTACGTATATATTATAGTTATCTATTAATTTAATAGAGACTTAATTAGTATTTTTTAATTTTTTAAATTTTTTATAAGTAGTTAAGTAATATTCTATTTTATTATAATTATAGTATTAAATAGTTTTTAAATATTTATTTCTTTCTTTTTATTTATAATTTAACTTACTTTTAAATTCGTTATTACTATATTTTTATAAAAAGTATCTATAATAACTATCTCTTAATTATAGTTTTAAAGAATTTTAATTAAATCTTCTATAATTTTTATATAAGATTAATATATTATTTATATATTAATTTTACGAAAAGTTTATATTACTTCTACGTTAATTAGTCTTTAATCGTATTATTAAGAATAGTAACTTATTTCTTATTATAAAAATTAATTATATATTAATAATAGTAACTTAAATTTTAAATTATAATCTTATAAATAGATATACTATCTATTAGCTTTTAGTATAAAGATTTATTTATAATTTTAAAGAAGTTAGATAGATATTAAATTATTAAACTATTTAATTTAATCTCTACTGCGTATTTAAATACGCTTAGAATATATTAAGACTACGATTAATAAGATCTTTAATTTAATTTAAAAGTATATCTTTAAATTTCTTCTAAATAAATTATTTACTAGGATTTTTTAACTTAATAATATATTATTATTCTTTTAAGTTTAGTTTAATAAATTAAAGTATTTAAAAAATTCTATCTTACTTAGTATAGAAGTATTTAATATTAAGATAAAATCTTTTCTCTATCTTATAGTACTAATTATAGTATTTATAGATATTCTTACTCTTATATATTAAAAGGTTCTTTAAATAAAGTTAATATTAAGATCTTTTTATAATACTACTCTTCTATATACTATTTAAGATTCTTTTAAAACTCGTAGTTAAAAATAACTCTATATTCTCGCCTATATTATAAGTATAAGTACTTAATATTATATCTTATTTTAGTAACTTAATCTTTTAATTAAGAGTATTAAGATAATATTACTTCGTTAATTTATCTTAATAACGAGTAGCTTCTATTATATATTTATTAATAATAAGTTTAAATTACTTCTAATCTTTATTATTCTAATTTAGATTTATCTCCGACTCTTAATTATTATTATTATTATAGTTTAAATTAATATTAAGATTATTATCTTAATTCTTATTTTTATTAATCTTAAATATATATTCTAATATTTTAAGCTATACTATAATATTAATATTTTAGTCTAATATTATTTCTAATAAGAATAATTTATCTGCGATTTAAGTATATTATAATTATAATTATAATATTAAAACTATATTAATTCCGAATTACTATTCTTTAAAAGAATTAAAAAATTAGAATTATTAAAAATAATTCTTAAATTAAGTTTTAAAATATTATAATAATATAAGACTAGTAAGTATATATATTTATATATAGTACTAAAGTAATAAACTAATTCTTAAAGAAGAGAAAAAGAATTTAAAAGAAGATCGTCTTTTTAAGCTTATTCGCTAAGGTCTAGCTTAATATACGTACTTACTAAGGCCTCGCCAGGTCTACGTATACTAAGCGTTCTAATAACACTTCGCTTATTATATAGCCTAAGTAGTCTAGTCTTATTCTAACTAAATCTAATACTTAACTAGTAGTATATAGAATTATTTTAAGTACTAAAGTAAATAGAATAATTAGTTTATTAACTTAAAGTTCTTAATAATTAGATACTTTATCTAGTATTTATTATAACTTAATTAAAGTCTTATTTAAATTTAGTTATTAACTTTTATAATTATAAACGTTTAATATATCTTAAGTCTATTAGTATAAAGCGTAATAATATACTTAATAATAAATAAGAAATTATATAAGTAATCGATAAATAAGTTATTAGACGAGATATAACTTAGTACCTTATATAATAATAGAAATATAAGGCGTATTATAATTAATAACGCGATAAAAAGAATATCTTTATTAATAAATTAATTAAGAAGTATAAAAAGTATTATAAAATAATATTTAAAAGATTTATATAATAATAGCGAGCTACTTAATACGTTACTATTTAAGATAAATTACTTAAAATCTCTATATAATATAAGTAAGAATAATCTTAAAAGAATTCTATTACGCCTTTTTAAGAATTATTAATAATATTATACGAGGTATATAACTTTCTATTAGTACGTTATAAGCTAAATAAATCTTAAAAGTAGATAAATAGATTAAATTAATAAAAAAAAGAATTTATATTTATATATTTATTTTTATATACTCTCTCTTTTTCTATATTTTTATTATTTAACTCGTATATAAAGATCTATTAATAAGACGACTTTAGAAATATTTTTAATATAGTTTAACTCTCTATTTACGATATATAGAGAGTATAATTATAGAGTTAATAGAGTTATAGATAATAAGATTTTTAAAAGTATTTAAAAGTATTCTTAATTTATAATTATTTTAAAGAGAAAAGTTCTATACTAAAAAAGTATTCTATTTAAATCTCTTAAAAAGTAGACGAAAATATATATTTTAATATAGTAGTAGATCTCTATTTTTTTATTAATACTTTATAAAATTAATTATTTTCTTTTTCTTAATAAGTATCTTATTATTTTTATAATTTAATTTTTAATAAATAATTAGCTATATCTCTATATACTTCTTCTTCTTCTTTTAGCTAGCTATAGCGATAAGAGCGTTATAATCTTTTTTTAAAAGATAGTAATTTATTATAGAGTACCTTTAAGATATATTTTAATAGAAGATTAAGTCGACTATTAGATCGACTTAGTATAGTATATCTTAACTCTATCTATAGAATAATTTATTATCTATTCTATTCTTACTACTATTAGATCTATACTATATTAGTAAGCCTAATTATTATAGTAATAAAGTATATTAGTATTTATCGCTCTATTTAATTAAAATTTCGCTATCTTTTAAGTAGTAATAGACTCGCGAAATATAATAAGATTATTTATAAATTCTAAACGTAGTTTATCTAATAAAAAAAGTACGCTATTTAGTCTAATTACGCCTTAAAATTTAAGGCTATAGTCTTTATAACTAGAGTAATCGAATCTTTATATATATATAAATTAATAAAAGCCTTAAAATATTCTATTAATAAAAGTCTAAATTATATTATATTCGCTATACTTCTTTAGCTTCTTTATATAGAACTCCGCCTTTTTTTTATTTATTAATAAATACTATACGATAATCTTCTAATAGCGCTTCGTAAGATAAAGAATAGTATTATTATAGATAGTAGATATATAGACCGGTAATTTATTAAACTTATAGACTATAGTAAATAATTAATTCGATTATAATAATTTATAAAGAACTATATAGAGCGCAAGTTTAAATATATATTAATATTAATTATATTATTTAATTACTTTAAGATCTAAGTATAATAGAAAGATTCTAACCTCCTCTTTTATAAACTATATATAATATTAAAACTAATTATTATTCTTAGTATTAAGATCTTAAAAAAAAAAGTTATTTTAAAATAAAGCTCTATATTATACTCTTTATTATAGTTACTAAAGCTTCTTATAGTAAAAAAAGATAACGTAGATTAAGATAATTATTATATTAATTAATTCTCTCTATTATAATAACGCTATAGTAGTAGGTATAGATATAGATATTAATAGCTATTAATTTTAAATAATTTATAAGAGTATTTTAGAAGGCCGGATAATCTATAAATATATTCGAAATATCTACGGATACTATCTAATCGGGTTAGCGTGGACCCTGCAGCCGGTAATATTGAATTGCTAAAGTTGTAAAAAACCCTCTATTGAGATTGAGATCCGTAACTTTGAGTCAGGAATGTGGCAGCATGCAGCTTCCCGTTGAGAACTTGAGACGGCCGAAGAGCAATCGCGCAGACTGGGTACTAGTATCTTTGATGGCCCATCCATACTAGTTTGCTGGCCTCGTGCTTTGTTACAGGGCTCCGAGACGTTTCGGCAGCATGCGCTTATGCGCTTATACGCAACTTCTCCATGTTCCCGTGTCTTAGCCTGCCTACAGTTCTTAGACAAGAGAGGCAGTGCTACTTTTCGAAGATCACTGCGGTCCGTGTCGTGACAGCTTCGGAAAGTTACGATTCTATTCTCGTTCTTGCACCCCCATGGTGTGCCTCTTCGATAAAAATAGCAGCGCTGTGATACACGAGTCCATGAGTCTTAAAAGGACGTGTGCGAAGCATGTTTATGTTTTCTTAATATTCAAGCAAGAATTGAGCGAGAGCATAATCAATAACTTGACTTGGCGTTCCAAATTCCAAGGCGGTGTGTAGCAATGTTACATCTCAGCTCCCCTCATCTCTTCGTTATCAGTTTCTTTGTCTCTTGGTTCTCCGTTACTAATGTCTTGGCTTCACAGTTCCGATTGCAGCAACCTCGCCGCTTCATACGATGACTCCTGCTGGGAGACTTTGGGCCTAACTGAATACCTCAGTGGTTGGACGGCCCCCGCTTGCGGTCCGGGAGAGGACGGTTCGACTTGCTGTCACCCTGCCGATAATTGGTCAACATGTTATCTCCGTCTTGCTAAGGGACAAGATGGCTATAATTGTAGTGAGATCAATAACGGATTCTGTACCTTCGATCCGAACCTCTCTCCAACACTCGACCCATCCATTATACCACAAGCGCATTACATCATAAAGAATATTTTCAGTAAGCCAGTATCTCCCTAGCCAGCTATTTGCCCTGTGGCTGACTACAATTTCCGCACGCAAAGCTGTCAACACCTTCTTCAGTGATTGGTATACTGCGCTTCAGTATGCAACAACACAGGCCAGCCTTGATATTCAATCCATAGTCACAACATTCGACCCCGAGACAAAGGCGAATTTCGAGCTTGGCAAGATCCTCACCGCGCTATCTGTCGGCTTAGCATTCGTAGGGTTCCCAGAAATTGCTGCCGCTGGAATTGCTGCCGAAGCTACAGTCACAGCTGCTAAAGTACTGTTGACCGGACTACAGCAAGCACCTGGTGTGGCAAAGACTATCTGGCCGTCGGGTACTCTAAGTGTACAATCCTCCCAATGATACATCTCTCTTGAGCTTGTAAATATCCCGCAGCTGCTGACAGCATTCACAGAGCCAATCCGTGCAGGTAGCGGGCCTCAGTTCGGCATTCGGCCAGGCCACTAGTATGCTCTCGAACTCAATCAATGCCGGATTACAACAGTTGATGACCGACCAAGAAGCATTCGCCAATTTCGCCTCGTCAGGCGCCTTTTCCGGACAAACTGTATTGTCAATCCCAAACGATGTCGCCGGACTGACTCTAGCTCTGAAGACATATCTCATTTCAGCCTCCCTAACAGCCAATGGTTATGAAGGAGTGGCTGAGAATAGCAGTTTTGAACTTGATAGTTGCAACAGTGGAGCTCCACCAACGAGTTGTCTTAACAAATTTATCAATGCTACATCAGGAACTGAGTGGTTCCTCGGCAGCACGACCAGCAAATCTACAGAGACGTTAACTAAATTTACTCAGGATATCGTCACAAACCAATGGACAACACTTTCTGCGCTCTTTCAAGGCTCATGGGATTCTGCTTCTGCGGGTTTTTGGGGCCAGGAATTGATTAATTACAACGCGGACGGCACAATCGATATGAGTTGTATGAGTCAACTGTTAGAATGTGCCGAATTTCCACGATATTCCGGACAGGCATCCGAATGTCCAACAACTTTGGTCAACGGAGGATGTCCTATACGAGACTGCTAGACAGTCGTGACCGTTTGGCTTACGAGTTGGGTTCTGGGAAGGTAGTTGATTCTTCCTTGCGCATATACACATAGACGAATGAAACCCATTCCCACTGTGCGCGGATACTCCTTCGGTGCCGTTTTACTCCGCGGACGGTATCAGGTAGCCCTTCAAAGTCTACTATGGCGGACAAATCATATGAGAGACCTATTTGATCCTAATCAGCTGCAGTCTTTCCTCTGTACTATATGACTAAGTACGATATTTACATGCTCCCATTGCTCTTTGTCTTCGCTCGATCAATGAAGAATATAAGCATTTGACCGACATTGCATTCTCCAAAACTCTTTTAAAAGCTTTGAGCTACTGCGCCTCTCACTCTGCTCGTAGAGAACTTTCGTTATACTTCCTCTCCTGCAACATCTGATGCTTTTCTTGAATGGCTTCTATGTCTTCCTTCTTTTCAAGTGGTGAGAAGCCGAGGCTTACGTCAAGGCTGTGCAGCTTTGGGAAGTGGGTGATGTCCAGCTCCTAAAATGCTACGATAGCAAAGGATTGTTAGGTGGACAAGGGAGACAAATAAACATCTTGACGCTCGGCAGCGATGGCTGTAGAGTTGGCCAATCAGGATCGAGTGCTGCCGAAAGCGGGTGTTTTAGAGAAGCGATGATGCCGATGGCCTGGAGTGGATAGCGGGATATATGGATGGGCTTGTGCGGCAGAGGAGCGGGGTAAAGGAAGGAGTTGGTGATTGAACGGAATGAATTTTTTATCTGATTGCCGATTCGAGGTGAAAGGTGCACAGCATTCCAGGTTGAAACAAGGCACGAGCTCAGATGAGGAAAATCGTGCTTGAGGCCATTTTGTGCATGCCTATATTCGAAGTCGAACGCTTATATGAAGTGTGCATCGAAAGCCGAGCGGAAGCTACCTGCGGACCTTGATTATTGATCAGCACTGCAGCCTGACGGTCTCATTACCTGTTCCCGGCCTAGTGATTTTCGGTCATTGGAAGATCCGGGTGAGTGCTCAATTAACGCATTCCGCTCTTCTTTCAGGACACTAGAACTTTGACTGTTCAGGAAGACACCATTGCAAGCTGATGTCTTTATTTTCTACTTGGCTAGAACCGACAAAGACGATATGTTAAGAAGCAAGACTAGATGTGTTTAATAGGATCTTTAATGTAGAGGGGATGTAGTCTGTGGAATGTTACTAAGCGCTGTGAATGAGGGGTGAGAGGGCTCATTGGTCTTGCCACTGCAAGTTGATTTCCGAAGACTAATCCGTTGAGCGGTCATTGGTAGAAATGCGGTGCACGGGTTTTCTATACTGGGTTACTGTGACATACGGGCGGTCGGCAAGACAACGCTCCGTTCCCCTCTTCTGTCTCAATCTTGTGTCACTGCGTCAGTATAATCTGCACCCGCTACCTATTGGGGTCGATGCAAGCTATGGGGACTCGAAAAGGCTCCGAAACGAAGAAACCATCGATGCCTCTTGAAAGCAAACAAAAAACACCTTCAAAAGCGAAGAAGCCCTCATCTGTCGTACGAGAGACCAGATCGAAGCACTTTGCTCCTACTGCAGTTGCCGCTGGGGAAGTCAGAATCATTAGAGGATGGGAGGAGTGGGAAGATCAACTCATCGTCGATGGCCGCAAAGCAGGCAAGAAGATGAAGGAAATATGTAAAGGTCTGCCTGACCGTACGGCTAAAACGTGTGGCGAAAGATGGCTTGTTGTGCGCAAACATCGAAACCAAGATCCCGAGTCACAGCAGGAAGACACACTGGACTCTCGCCCTCCCAGAAAACGGTATTTGAGTAAGGATTGGGAAGATTGGGAGGACCAAATCGTCATAACGCATCATAGCGCGGGCGAAACCTGGGAAGACATCAGCAAAATGCTGCCCCCTCGCTCGGCGGACGCGGTGAGGACTCGGTGGCAGAGAGCTCTGAAGCCTCGATGTCAGGAGGCTGTGGTCCCACGACCACAGGCTGCGACTTCTTATAATCACTGGAAGCAGTGGGAAGAGGATCTCTTAAAATCCCTTCGTGCATCAGGAAGAAGCTGGGACGACATCGCCTCAAAATTGCCTAATCATCCACTCGAAGGTATCAAGAGCCGTTGGGACAAATATACGAACAAACCTCAGGGTGAACGTAAGAAGAGGGCGCCACCATGGAAAGAGTGGGAAGAGCGGCTCCTTGTTAAAGGCTACTACGCGGGACTATCGTGGAAAGCGATCGCTCAGCCGATTACGGGTCGTACACACAACGGCGCCATGTATCAATGGTTCCAAAACTTCCACTCCACAGACCAGGACGAGCCCTGGACTTCACAGGAAGTTACACTTCTAAGAAACCTCCGCTCACAAGGGATTGACTGGGATGAGATCAGCCAGAATATTCCTGGGCATACGTCCAACGCGTGTAGAACGCAATGGTATAAGAAAACCGAGGGAATAGAGGGCCCCGCCGACAACCGAAGAAAAAATGACTTTTGGTCAGCAGAAGAAATCGAAATTCTGGTCGCCCTGTATAACACGATTGGTCCTCGCTGGGAAGAGATTCCAAAACATCTTCCTGGTCGATCGGAAGCTGCTTGTATCGGGCGACTTCATCTAATACGCTTGAAAGATGGCGGTGCAGGCGAAGGTCTAGGTGGACCTCCTTCCGAGTATTGGAAAAAATTCTTCGATGGTAAGTTGCCTCCCGGAAACCTCCATTCTTCACCATATTCCACGCTGAATCTTCTTTAGGTGAGCCAGGATCTGGCAATTTTGAACCAGATGCAGTGGTGGAGGCCACCTCTGATACGGATATTGGAGATGAAGTCTCGGCGCCCAGATTGACAAGAAACCAGCTAAATAGCGTGGATGCGCGAAAGAGGAAGATGATTGATATTCCGATGATCTAGCTAGAAAGATACCGCGATAATATGGGGATCAGATGATGACATGTGTCCGGCGGCCCATGGTACTCAGACTCACAGAATGACAGTGATAACGTACGTGCAAAAATAGCATTGATACATGCTCTGCATGCTGTGAAAGGACTTTATTCATTTGGCTAGTGGTCACTCTGATCGTGAAGACGTTAGTTAGCGTCACCAAACTTCAATTACAGATCGTTCAATCTCACAAACTTGACGACCACACACGTACAACATGAATGCCTCTCTGTGTCTTTTCCTTCATGACTAGGACTTCAAGAGCCATGAGCCATGCAAGCCGCCACAATTAATCCTTGTCTAAAGCAGCGGAATATTATCTTTGCCAATATACAGTAGCTACCATGCTGGAACCTCTGCTGTCACGAGATGCATCCGGATCGCATTCTCGATTCATCTTCAACGAATCTTTTTCGTCGCGGTGATAGGCATATTCCCCTGAGCAGGTATGCCATCAGAAAGAGCGACCCTTGCCTATTTGCCAGCTCATGTTAGTCGCACCCTATCGCTGTTCCCACTCTATTTGGGTAGATGTGCATATTTAGCGCTTAATGGAAGTTGGTTCCACGATGCGCGGAAGCCCTTTCTCTTCTTACATGTGCTCGCCCGAATTCACACTCAAATATTCCGTACCTAGATCTGCGAAGTACAAATAATATGAAAAAGCATATGGAAACCCGTGTTGAGTAACCTGGTATTTGAACTGAGTCTAATCGAATCAGTCATAATACTTACTCTCTACAGACCACCTTTGACCCGTCTCCTGGGCCAGGATGGGTTCATGAATCTTGTCTGGTTGAACGGGGCGGGGAAGTAGACGATTGTGCCGTTGCCGTATTTGTTGGTGCCGAGGGATTTTTGGAGAGTTTGCGCGCCGCTGGCCATTGTTGTTTGGATCATGTCGTGGGTGAGAGTGTGGAGGTCCTCGTTGTCGGCATGGTAGTCTGCGCCGTTGGGGGGATGCCGATGGCGAGCTGGACGGGGAGCTGGACGTCGCGTGGTTTGGGAGAGCTGGTGGAGGGGAGGGCGAGGGATAGACCGCCAAGGGGAACGGTAGCGAGGAGGATCTGAGAGTAATGCATGTTTGCTTTGATGTGGCGCGGCCTGGAGTAGCAGTTGGCTTCAAAGTCATTCTCTATTGAAGATATCAGAAAGTTGTTCAGATTGTATATTTTTGGTATGGATGATGATAATGCTCAATTGCAAACGCAATACCACGGATATTGTACTTGCTGGCTAATGAGCATTTTCACGATGTCTTCTCGAGCTGGAGGTCTATCGCGAGACGCTGGAACATTGAAGGTCGTAGGAAACACTCCATGCTCCAAGCGGCACGGCCGGACGTGTTTCGCTCCTGTTTCCTGTCTCTAGCTGGTACTGCATACCATTTTCCAGACATTCGTCTTATTATTCCATTTGTAGCCAAACGGGCGACGAAATATGTCTTGCATGACTTACGTTTTTAGGTAAAACACGACTGTAATGCCGTCATTGGTTCTTTTTTGCTTGTGTTGAGACATGGATAAAGAAATACGATTCCTGCCCCAAGTCAGCATCACTCCTACCAGTAATCAAGTATGTCCGCAAGTTGGTGATCCGACAGCCTCCACAAAAGGAATTGCTTACATTCTCATAGCTGAATCGCGCTCTTAGTGATGATAGCAAACCCATTATTCATCTTGTCCACTCGTCCACACGTGTGCTCATCCACAAGACTCATGTTGGAGCTCCGCAGAGACTACGAGCCTCGGGCTGACATTTGCGTAAACACATTTATACGTTTTTGACCCTATCCCAATCATGGAATGTCGTCTTTCAGATAGCCTGCTGGAATACTATTGTCTCGAGCTAAAGACTTGTTAAGCGCCAGATGCTAAATGAGTGGGAAGGCTCAGACTCGTTAAATTGGCATTGCCGACCAAGCGACGCTTGCTAAATTCTTACGTTCTCCTTAGGCTACCAATGATTGGTACTGGCGACGAACCGAGACTCGCTAAATGCTTACGTTAAGCAGGCCAACAAGTTTAAGCGAAAGTGAGTTTGCAAGTGCAAAGCTACTTGGTCCGGATACAGTCATAGCTCAATCTCTAGCTCATCTATGTAGCTGTAAGAACTTCGGCTGATGTAGATTAGCGAAGGTAAGATTCTTTCTCTAAATTCAAGATATTTTGGCAGATGATATGTTTATAGACATACAGACAAGAATGGTGCGCCAGGATGAATGGAGAAGTGAGTTGGGATGTGTATATAAGACTGCTGACCTGCCTTCATTGAATCTGCACCAGCAGCATTCAGCAATATTCAATAAAGAGCAATTACCAGCTTCATCTTACCGACAATCGATTCCTAGCGGAAGAGTCTTTCAGTCGCAAACACCAGCACCTACCCCTTGAAGGTACGAGGGTCAAGAGATTGCCATTTGCCGTTGAGGCTGATCAATAAACAGCAGAAAAGTACACAACATCAACATGAAAACATCCATCGTCTCGCAAATCCTAGCCCTCGGTCTACTGACCAACCTTGTCTCCGCTAAAGGCATCAACTGCGATGGCAGCGGGTGGTGCACCACCTTCCGCGGCGAGACCACCAACACCTGCAACGATGGCGACACCATGCAGCGACTCAAGTGCTTCATCGACGGCGCCGATCCCAACAAACAATTCCACGATGGCCAGCACATTGCTTGTCTGAGAGCGGCTCACGACAACATCAATGTGGGATCAGCAGTCTGTGTGTTTCCGCAAAAGAGCAATCAAGTCAATGGCATTGTGGGATGGAAGTTGGGTACCTTGATGGAGGATTTGGTGGACTATGGCTGTCGCGCTTGCGGGTCTGTGCCTCAGGGTTACAGTTGGGGAAGCAATAGCCCGAAAGACGGCATTTTGACTGTCAACTACATCTGGAGTGGTAATGGCTGTGAGTATATCTGATCTTTTCGCTACCTGGCTGGGTGCTGACTGAGAAAGGCTCTGGTTTGTGCTAAATGCATAGTCGAGAGAGCCTGTTTACACTCTTCAAGCGTTAAAGGGATAGTCTAGTATGCTAGCGCAAGAAGATTGGAAGAGAGCCTTGGGAGTGAAGAATGGGACTCAACTGTATATCTGCAAGATTTGTAGTTGGCAGGCGATTGAAGGATGATCTTCTGTATGATGTTCGGGCTGTTGTCTATCTGATGTTTTGCGGCGGTGCTTACGAGAGCCGTGATTGATCAAGATAACAGGAATTCCAATCGCCGCATCTAACTCTTCTTTCTTCCGATAGCACTGCCCACGAAACTTGAATCACTGAAGAAGATTCGAAAATGTAACGAAAATGCCAAAAGACTTCAAGACAAACCGAGATCACGTGAATGAACGCCTATCCAGTCTGTATATAGATTTAGAGTGTGGCGATGCTTACCACAACCGCAGCCTGATGAAATTTATACTTGCTTACTCCATCATTATCTTCTTTCTTCTTTATGATTTCTTCGCTGTAACAGTAGGTTACGAGGTGTGCACATGCAGCATGTTCGGTTCGAAGAATACTTCACGAAGCGGCTCGCACCGTCCGCAACAGCCCCACTCACTCCAGCACCGCAAGCCTTACGACTCGACCGGCTCAGATCATAATCCACTCCAACCCTCACATGATGACGAAAAACAAAAAGAACATACAGCCAACGCTTCCAATTCCGACCCGTCTCATCTCGTCACTGCAGATCCTCCAGACCATGGTACCGAAATATCGACTCCTCCCCCAACCTCCAACGACCCGCCCTCGAAAACCGCAGACAGTGACACAATCTCGCCCGAAACCTCCCCCCTTCCACCAACCCCATCCAGCTCCAGCTCCACCATCCCAACACCCTCCACCCCACGCCCCCCACCCTCTCACCTCACAATTTCCGACCTCTTCCTCCTATCCCTCGCGCTAACCCCCGCCCTCCTCCACCTCTACGGC